>VUQG01022004.1:0-21963 GCA_015106755.1 Etia nguti | reverse complement strand
AAAAAACAAAAAAAAAAAAAAAAAAAAAAAAAGAATATTTGAATCTCAAAAACCTGGTATCTACCCAAAGAAAGGACATCTAAACAGCTGACTATTCGAATAAAGCCCTAGTAATATCCTAAGTATTGTTCAGATATTTCACTTACTAAATGAAATGCACGATTTAAACAAGAAAAAGACATGGTAATTAACCCGTGTGAGGGAAAGGACATAGTTAAGGGGGGAAAAAGAGCACAAGTATCAGTGAGTGCTGGGTAAGAGGGCATAGTATGGAAAAAGAGGTTGGTAATAAAGAGCTTCACGGACTAAAATAAAAATCTGTTGGTGAACCCTTAGAGAAAACCGAGAAAGGAACATGACTTACGAGCGAGAGAGATATACGCACACTAAATACAAAATGGACAGCAACAAAAAGGGGCAGAAAAGGGAATAGACAAAGATGAAGAGCAGGATATAGGAATAGAAAGATTAGGAGTAAGATAAAGCAAAAATAGGGGATATAAAGAAATAGACAGGAAGATAAGAATGATCATTTAGCAAGAAAAGTGAGGTAAAGGATTTGAAAGATAAGCAGAAGCATAAGTAGAAAATAACTAATAATGTTCCTGGTGACTAACTAGTCATTTAAACGAGAGAAAAAAAGTACACTATTTGACTTTTTTTGTCTTTTTTAAAAAAAAGACGGAAGTGCCGAGGGTGTCTCAACATCTCTGCTATGGTACCTGCTATTGTACGTTTAATAATATAATATAAATATTATAAATAATATAATATAATATCCCTAGATTCAGCAAGAAAAAAAAAGTAGAAAGAGGAACTCAAAAACATGAGAGTAGGATACAGCAAGAAAAAAAAAGGGAGATAAAGTAAGAGAGACAAAGATGAGGGGACTCACCGGGTTCCAGTTTGATGACTTTGATAGCAGCCAGCTCTCCTGTGTTTACATTACGAGCCTAAAGTATGACAAGAAGTAAAGTGAGTCATTGTAGGCTTGAACATGAACAGCGGTCATTAAGCAAAGTTGTTTAAGCAACATCAAGGTACAAGGTAGAACTGGAGAGCAGATAGAGAGAAACCCTAACCGTCTTCACTGCGCTTCAGAGCACAAGAATGACAAAACTGTAACGTTCATTAGACGAGTTTCTATCAGCTGAGAGGAAGGAGGATAGAAATAACAGAAACACTGAATCCACAAAAATGCCACCATCAAATATTGATGGTAAATATAATTGGTGCCTTTTTGTCATGAGTGCTTATGTCGTACTTTTTCAAATTCAGTTGTTTGCAGCCAGTACAGCAAATTAAAAATGTTCTGACATAACTCATTCGCAACACTTTAAACCACAAACAGGATGGGGGAGGAATGTGTGGACTTGTTTTTCCTAAATTCCTGAAAAGCTGGCATAAGTCAGAAAAGAGGGGAACGGCAGTACAGAGGCAGATTTTCTATAAATAGCGGACTGTTGTTTACATTTAGCAGGAGTGCTGATGGGGTCAGAGAGGAATTACGTATGAAATATACATGAGGAAAAAGATTCTTTTTCTTTTGGGTGAGGCATGAATTGCGTGCTTCACTCAGGGGAAGAAAATGCCCACTGGCCTGTGTGTGACATAGAAGCAGCACTGTATGTGTGAGAGAATGGGGAAAAGAGTCCAGCACATTCCACATGGGAAGAAAAAACGAGCTTCAATACTATGAACAACATCGGAGTACGGTGACATTGATCTAATACATCGGCTTTTGGAATATTATCGAGTCTTAATTCTTGTTGGGGAGAAAGACAAACATCTCCGTTCACTCTGATTCTTGACACAAGTGCATATTAATTTAACATTAGGCCGAGATGCATTCCTTAGCACACAAAATAACGACACAAGCACAAACATGTCTGAGAGCGAGAGCAGGGTGACAGCCTCCCAGATTGATTCAGTACTTTAAAAAAAAAAAATTTAAAAAAGGAGCTACTTAAGTAGTATGTAAGTCGTTTGGCTTCAAACAGACCTTCAACATAAAACAGTGCTGTGCAAAATATGCCAGAAAAGAAAAAAAAGAAAAGCTTAAGTTTGGAAACATCAAACTTGTTTCAGTGTTTGAAGCAAAAACACAGTGTAGAATAGAATAGAATAGAATAATCCTTTAATTGTCCCACAAGGGGAAATTTGGGGTGTAGAGTACATCCAAGCTATGGATGCGAGGATGTGATAGAGCAGCTGCTGATTTGAGGCCCAAAAGTAACCTCGCTATATGAGTTTATATGATGCCAATCCAAACCCTGAAAAAAAGGATTTTAAACAGCTGGTTAAAAGCTCAACCCAGGATGCAACATCCCACGAAGGAAATATTTTTTTAAGTTAAAATGTATTATGAGACAATATTATGCAGCATCCTGAAAAGTTAAGACGTTAACTTACCGTACTTTATTCATTGTTAAACTAAATTTATAAGCAGTTATGTTTTGCTTTTATTTACATTTCCCGATTTGTGTTCACATTTGACTTATGCTGTAGCACTGATATTGCACTATAATGGTGCTGCTGGCACCCTGTGGCCATAGATTCACACCTTGAATCCGGCAGTCTGCCATCACTGACAGCAGCTCATTGGAAAAAGGATGAAAAATGTCCTTCACTTGTTTGCACTAACAAATGATGCTCCCTGCATGCTGCAGTCACAGATAAAACATTAATCAGTATATTTTTTTCTTTATTGTCCTAAATGACAATTTACATTGTCGCTGGTCACTTTGCAGGGAAGCTAGCCTATATAGGAGAGTAAATTAAGTGTCTATTTTAACATAAAAAGAGTATGAAATTAAAAACCCTTTAAAAATAAAAATAAAGTAAGTATCAAAATGAGAATAATTTAAAATGTAATGTTCTTTTTACTGGCTGTGATATCACAGCAGGTATTGTTTTACCATGGCAGTCCTTCTGTCTGTGTCATCATGGCAAAACAAGATCTTGAGGACACCTACGGTAACAAGAACTACCACAAAGGCAGAGTACAGCCAGACAGAAACATAAGGGAGGGACTCGCCACTTAAAAAAAATTCTGAAAAGTTGTATGACACATGACCCGCCCGTACCAGCAAAAGCCAACACCCACACACACACACACACACGATGATTTAAACAACCAAACTATGAAGTTGCAGTTGTGTTGTTGCACTGATACAAGCACACGTGTAGCAGAATAAATAACTGCTGCCAAAACCGCTCGGATGCTTTACTAAGAAAAATGCCAAAAGGTCAAGACTTGCCAGGCAGGAATTTGGAACATCAAGACTCAGTCACAAAACTTTACAGGTGTGTAGCTGCACTATAATGAAACCACAAGGGTGTGTCCCCAGCATTCATTAGCACTGCAGTTGGTATAATTCCATCACCACCAGGATCCAGATGCTGTGAAGCATAACGTGCTGACAGAACTGAGCAGTGACAGGGAAAAAAACAAAACAAAGTGGCACAAACAATGACTCAAACTTTACCGAGATCACTTCAGTAGTGTGCACTGTGGTCACACAATAGTGATGACAAAATAAATTGAAAGAAATTCAAGGATAACCACAGGAAAAAACAATGTTAATGCCAAAAACTATTCAGCAACACCGCACAGAACACAGACACGTGAATTTTATTTTTATCTAACTATAGGATTTTTTAAAAAAATGAAAAAAAAAAATCAAGTGAAGGAGGAGAACCAAGACCGAGCCACATCAAAACAAAGTGGGGGGAGGGTGGGAGAGACAAAGAGATGCAAAGAGAAAAGGAGGAGATGGATGCAGAGTGGAGAGCAGAGACAGAGCGTCTTCAGACAGACCAGAGATGACTCATGATCGCTCAGTGCCTCTGTTGGTGGCAAAAACACAGCCAGACTCACTTTTAGAGGCTTGCTGCCGGAACTGACTGATGGGTATTCCATCTTTCTGCAGCCAAGGGCCTGGAGGTTTGATCATTCGTTTAAAAACCAAAGGTTAGGCAGGCAAATTAGTAACAACCTCTTTCTTCCTGAAATATTACAGTGGCCACAACACAGAAGCACACTGTGGTTCTAAATTTTAGAAAGTAAAAGAAGTCAGTGTTGGACTAAAACATCTAACAAATTCTCATAAAACCATATACATCGTTTTGGTGGCAGACTGCGGTTGCAAGCGGTTTCCCCCTCCTTTCATGATATCAGCTGCTCAGTTCGGGGCCTCTTGTCATAATGAATAATTGTATTTATTCAGTCAAGGGTGGAGGCAGGCCAGTTCATCACCAGGACATTTATTTATTTTTTTTGCGATGGGCATTGCTGTTGTAATACAAAAAGAACGTGGTGTGGCACTGTCTTGCTGAAATAGGCAAGACATTCCCTTGTAATTATGTGGCCTGAATCGCAAGAAATGTGGCTCCAAAATCTGTATACAGATACAGTGTTCAGCTTCAATTGTTCTAAACAGATGTGCCACACTAACACACACGTGATGATTTTAGCACTGCATTGATAATAAATTTAAAAAGGTCCTACTGTTCTTTAGCTCCCAGGATGAGATTTTTAGGTACATTTCAAATGTTGACTGATCAGCCCACAGAACTTCACTCAATCCATCTTAAATGATCTTCAGCTCAGAGAGGCATCTCCAGATCTTGGTTACATTTGTCTCTTTCCTGTAAACTGTACTGTAGGGTACAGTTTAACCTTGCATATTAGCATTTCAGATCCCCATCCTCTCCTGTCTCCATAAACTTGTTGCAGTTATGATCTTGTACTCAGTTACCATCTCATCTTCACTTTGTCCAATTTCTTCGAACTTTGAGGGTGAAAAACCCGCCATCAAACCTAAGATACTTCCATGTAAGAGTGATCCACTATAATCAGCTCCTTCTGCTAAAGGCCACTGAGCAGCTCCACTGCAAAAGTGGTGGAGTTAATGCCTGGCCTGGGGCAACAATTACAATAGTAGTTAGCCATTTACTTCCTTTGACAAGATTTCTTCAAGAGATTTGAGCTGTCCTTCCAATTACCACCACGCTTCACTGAACTTTAAGATAACCAGTGCATTAAGTAATGTCAAGTTCATGACTTAAGAGTTTCTCCTTTTAGTTTGCTCATTAACATTAATTTCTCAACTTTCATCTTAATTCTCCCTTAAAATGTTACTTTTTTAAAAGACAAACATGATCTTTTCCTCTGCCGGTCAAGCAATGAAGCTTGAACCATTTTAAACATACTGGAAAAACATAAAAAGATTACCCAGTTTTTAAACAATTACTCCTGGATTTAACATTACCAACCTGCTGATTAGTCTGCAAGTTAAGTTTATAAAGATGATGTTCCACAAGTAACATATTTGGGCTTGTCAAAAATGGTTAAAGTGCCACTCCGTAGCTTGTTTACTCAGAAAGTTTCGTCCAATTCACTACGTCACTGAGCCATTACAAACACATGGCCCCAGGCGGCGGGGACAGGCGAGGCGAAAGCCAAATGCAGTTGAGTGTGCTTAATTTGTACACCTGTTTTTTAACGAAATACCCACTCGCTCAAGTAGAACACCCATAAATGCTGAGACACACAAAAAGAATCATCCAGAACTTCAATCGTTCTTTCTTTTTAAGCACTCAAAGTCGTACCGTGTATGCATGTTGCAAATTATCAGTATACTTCTCATCACTGGCATCAACATTTAGTGTCAGCCTGAGAAGTTGCATACCACGCACCTCACACACCGCTGTAAGACCGACCCACCCAAACGTCTGCATAAATATGTACACTATGTGTATGCAGCAGCAGTGTTAGTGGAGTCATAGAAAAACTACATTTATTCATAACCCAAGCAACAATCGTCAAAACAGACATAAAAATTCCTTCCAGGAGTTTGGCATTTAGCCCGAGCCAGGGTTAAGAACTCAATATCATCACATCTTGAAATAGGATTTGATGCTTTTGCTATAATGGTGCCAGGAGTTACTGAACAGCTTCAGCAAAAGCGCTGTACTCTGGCACAAGTATAATCAACAAGATGATCCAAACAACACTGAGAGATCTAAGGCCTTCCTAGTCCTTAGTAAAGAGGGGCCTATAAATTTCAGTGACATATTACTGCTGAAGAGCATAAAGCTACCCCTGCTGTATTTAAAACAATTGGTGTAGGTGGCAGTCAGCATAAATATAACCCAATCCAAACAGACATTTCCGTTAAAGACTAGTCAGATTCAGAGTCCATTGCATCTGAAAACTTGAGCTTGTTGCCAGGAATACAAATCTGTATTACTCCTCAAGCCATCAGAAAGGCATTTAACCAAGTGTGGTAAAATAGCGCTTTGTGTTTCTTTCTGTGTCATAGTTAAGCAAAGAGACTGGGAGCCACATATGGGGAAGTCCAATGTAATAACTAGCTCTCTTTATTTTCATTGTGGCCCTTCATTAGCTTTAATGTTGCCCTGATTTAATTTAAGCATTTAAAGTTCTAAGTATTTGAAATGACAAAAATGATACAAAACATAAAAGCTGCATCACAAAACATGCAACACAAGAGTCAAATCAAGTAAAAAACAACTTCAAAAAGTAAGTAAGTAATTCAAAAGCAGCTCCTTTAATTCAAAAGAGCTAAACCTGCTGAGTGGAAATTTTCCAGTTCAAATGCAGCAAATATGCTGCTTTTACAAGGGAAGGCCCACAAACTTCCTCACATCACACCATAACTTCTTTTATGCTCAACTGGAGTCGCACCACTCACTGTGTGGATTGTGCAAACCAACAGCTAATCCTGGCAGACATTTTTTATTACTCATTTAGGATTAAATAAAATGATGGACTCCAGCCTACAGGATTGTGTATGGACCTGTATTAACCTGGTTTAGCTGAACTTTAAATAACTGGTTACACCCTCGCTCGAGATATTGTCAACCACCGTGGGCTGGTGATTTGTTTACATAGTTAAAATGCTTTAAGCAGGAGACATGTCAATTCTGACAGTCTGTACAGAGCAAGGATTACAAAGTGTTTCACAGGAGCTCTGAATTCATCTGTTAAACAAAGCATTTTAATTTTGCACTCCCTAAAAGAAAGGCAATTATGTCTAAACTGAAAACTTTGATCACACACTAATCCCAGGAATACACCGTCGTCCTCTGCCACGGATGTGGCTGACAGAGCTAATCGCACCCATTGAAGATAATGGTTCTGCCTCCACCTGACAAACTACTGTGCGTTTCTGACGCACCCCAGAAGTATTTCTCCACGTTGTAAAGCTAAAAACACTTTTTTTATTCCATTTTTTGTCAAGCTACATATAGCAAAAGATGATGGCAGGAAGACAGAAAATCCAGTCCAATTTCAAAATAAAAGACCCCGTGCAGGCTGAAGGATCGGATTTAAAGCTGTGCAAAGAAGTGAACAAAACTGTGAGAGAAACAGTGTTTTTCTGAATTTAATGTGATCCCCGCTTGACTGCAGGCAACAAACTACTAACATTAGCATTTTTCAGCAGCATTAAGGCCAGGATTAACACCTACTGACACCTCACGGATGCTTAGGTGCCATGCCACAGTACTCTTGCAACATAATGGCAGTGCTGGCTTGCCACGACAAACTGACTGGTATGTGGATGCTTGCACAGAGCCACATTTACACCCATAAAATTTGACATCACTCAGACCCTCGCATATATGCAAAAGCAGAAAGGATCACAGCTGTATTACTACTACTGTAACAGGGAACCAAACTACAGAATCTACTCCGCTGCATGACAGCACAGTCACAATGTTGTTATTACCAGTTCCTTGCCACTGCACCGCATTATTAATTACTCTGTAAAGATGCGCTTTATCAGTACTTCGCGGCACTAGTGGCACAGAGACAAACTCCTGCGGAGCAGATTAACAGGATAGCAACTGAAATTTTCAACGTAAGGCCCAAGAGTACTTCACGAACCGTGCGTTGCTTGAGAGTACGCAGGTTGAGGTCTTTATACTCCACCACAGTGAGCAAACAACTGAAGGAACAAGGACAAAAACAGGATGGTTGTGGACCAGCAGCTTCAATTGTGACTCTACAGCCATCTGTGCTTGCGTGTCTATGCAGGTAATGATACATTCATCTTATTCTGTGTGTGTGTGTTGCACTGGGGCTCACCGCTCCACCGTCTTCCTCTGTTAGAATAGCGTGAAACAATAGGACATGAACACACACACATGTGGAGGAAGTGAAGATTCCTGCATTCCTGTACCACGGCTGCTCAGCTGTGCCACACACACTAAGTTCTGGGCAGAGGAACTATTACTGTCACATTTAAAAACCAATATGCATATCATTCTTTCCATACTTTAAAAAAAAGTAAGTGAATGTGCAAAGAAAGCCATGTAATACAGCTTCAACTGCGGATGACAGGACGAAAAGGCTTTTATTACTTTTATGACCAGCATGTTCTCGTTCCCTGGGAGCCAAATGCTGCTTTTTTGTCAAAGCCACTGGTGTGTCACAGATACACATTCGCCTTTGGTGTCTCCATCTTCACACATCGGATGATGGCAGTAGTGAGATGGGTTCTATCACTCCCAACTCATCGTGTATGGATGCCTGTAAAGGATCCCTTGACGTCGCATTTGAATGTTTTGGTTAAGCATCATTTTCTAATGCACAGAATGAAGAGCCACAAGCTTTCCTAATTAAATCAAGGGAAGTAAAAACCAGACAAAGCAAAAGATAAACCTGGAAAATGGGCTCGAACCACACCGCAGTCTTCTTTCTGACAAACGTGCGACTTCCTCCAGCACCGTTTCTCCAACATCCTAATGCAGAGTTTCAATTAAGGCCATTTTAAAAGTTAAATTCTCCCCACACTACATTTAAAAAAACGGTCTGTTTTTCTCAGTGTCAATAACCAGACACGAAGAACTATGTCGACTCTGGCACATGCAGATGTCCATGCTAGTAAACGGACTCAAAATCCGTTTTAAAAAAAGGTAAACAGCCATAATACCATTGCTAACCTCTTACATGAAATCCATACTTTTGCAGATGGCTGTCGTGTTTCTTGATCACACGACAATTCTCAGATTTATTAGTCAACAACTGATGTCTGTCACAAGCCAAGACCATTCGATCCCTACAAGCAGCATCACCTCGAGAAAATATGTAGACTAAAACAACATAAGTCATCGTATGAATACTCGGTCTGTGCTTTGTCTGTTGACGCAAATAGAGTGAGAGCAGGTACAGCAGTGGTACTTCTGGAACAGGTTTCTTTTTATGACTTTAGAGCAACATATTGAGCTGACACTTGCATTTATTGAAGCAGTATAAATGATGAAGTGGAACTTAAAAAGAAGAGTGCAGTCGCTCCACCGCTCACCCAGAATTAAGTGACAAATCAATAAAAATGGTAGTGAGAGAAAGCTTGGTTTGCCAATGTCATTTTTTTTTCTGTTGGCTTATCTTTGACTCACCCTGAAGACTGGCAAACATAAGTGTGTTGTGTGCAGTTTACTGCTATCATGTTCCAGGAATTCTTAACATGAAAGTTGATACTGAATATACCTTTTGTTTTCAAAAGGCAGTGTAATCCACAAAGGTGAGAAGGAGCTTAATATGGGAATCAGACAAAACTGTTGCTTATACAAGAGGAGTAGTGAGGCTGTTTTCCAGTATCGATACGTGGATGATTTTCGTTCAGGAACAGCAATCCTGTGTCTAGTTTCTGTTATTTATTTCTGGGGAAATAATGTGGTGTTAAATGCTGATAAACTGACCACCATTAAATACTCACTTGTACCAACTTACTACACAGCCTCAGGGTTGTGCCACAACCCTTATGTCTACCTTACGTCACCTTACTTTGAAGGTTAACATTTTATTCATATGACATGGAGACCTGTGGTTCTACTGACTGATCACCATTTTAAGGTATTTTCCTCCATGGATCCTTACCTGGGTTCTGGGAAAAACACCTGAACCCTTTGTGTACAGGTTCCCCTCTTTTTAAATTTGAGCTACAAATTCACCCTGAAAACTCCCCATTGTGAGGATCAGATTTGCGATCTTTTACACAGAACGCCTCAACATCAGCCAGTGCTCCTCCTACAGTTTCTAGCAGATAGACACAGAGTGGCAGGTCCACAAACAGAGGAGAAAACAAGCTAGCAGAGTTCATGCTTTATTTCCTGCTCAAACATTCCTGTCCAAGCCACACTTTTTCACACAGTGGTAGAACCAAATATAGGCATCGGTGAGGTTTACCATGTGCCTTGGTGCTTAGAAGCACATCCAGAGGTTTCAGGTCTTTCAATAAATCCCTGCTGGAACAATGAAATAGACATTTAGCTACATAATGATCATAGTTCCTACAGTATATCAACCTTATCAACATATTAATCTGCTTCCAGTGAGAAATTACAACTTAACTCATAATTCTGCCATATTTAAGTTGTGTAGTTGTGTGGTTTTTGTCCTTTATAACTGTTTTTCAAGTTACTTTGGTGCACATTAATCAGCTATGTGCCGTTTGTTCCAGGCTGGGAAGGGGAATCAAGTCTGAGATGCCAACCTACCTATCTACAACAAAGCAAGATACTGAACTTAAATTAGAAACAAACAAGATTAGGAGCAGCGGAGGGTGGGCGGGTATGGGGGGCACAATTGTGAAATCGCACACAAAAAATAAGGATATAATATGCATATGGTGGACTAGTTAGGATTGAAATTAACAGACTCTGCGTCTTCAAAAAGACTGGAAATATTTAACATCTCTAGTCTTTAGGATTCCTGTAATTACCACAAAGAGCCTGGAGGTTAACCAAACATCATCAAGTCCTATTACCGTGTTTAATGAATCTCCAGTCTACAAAAAGCCTCCCTCACACAGCAGTTAAATTCCACAAAAGAGTGACTATGACACAAACAAATACATAACTGAGGGTATAGATGGTTAACTTCTGTAACCTTACTGATTTGCTACAGAGGGCAGATCAAACGGGTAAGACTGATATATTTACTTTTTTTGATGCCAATGGTTCTCAGTTTTACAGTTACAGTACCCTGGCCTACATATTCTCATTGGTTTTTATGTACTGCAGCATTATTTGGGGCTATTTTGTATCATTTCCCGTGATACATGACCAGCTTGTTGTGTTTCTGTTGTGGTACGTGACTGTGACTGCTGTTGTTTTGTGTGACATATAACGAACACTGATACAGTCGTTGAGACTTTGATGGAGTTGCACAGCATTCAGGAACTGCCTTACAGTTTGGATTACAGGCTTTGGGTCCCCAGCACTGGGCCTCGGTAAAGTCTGGAGCCCAGTGACTAACAGGCCAACTGTATCACACAGCTTACGTAAAAATGAGCACCGCAGTTCTTTAAAAACGACCCGACGAGTGTCTACTGACGTTACTGTCCACTAACGTCCACTGACGTTAAAGTGTGAAAAACAACAACATGAAGTGGCTATTTCACGGTTGTTGTTGTTGTAGCTTGGTCAGATCTGAGCGCTTTAGCCAAAGGCAAGGCAGCTGTCAGTCTCTGTCCGGGATACGCGGACAGGTTTAACATGTTTTGCAAAGCCTCTACGATAGCCAGTAAAGTAGCAGGTAGTCTCTTTTTTAGTGTGTGTTCATGTAAGGGTAACAAATCACCTCATGTTCACTACTTGTCACGGTTTTCTCACGTAGCATCAAGACGTCTAGCTAGCTTCTTGATGCTATCAAGTTAGTCGAACCGTTGTCGGACAGCTAAGCGACTGCAGGTCTATTACCGGACAAGCATCAACCACTCCTACTTCTTCTTTAACATTAACTGCTGTCATTCACAACACAGTTTAGACCACAGCCACAGTCCAGCAAGTGCAAACAAGAACGACGACGTAGCGCAATTTGTGCAACAACTCACTTACACGGAGGTAAATGTGATCGGTGCTCAACAGACCAAGAATTAACGTTGGGTTTACATTAAACGTTAACTAAGTCTTAACCCGGGCATGTTAGCAGCCAGAAAACATTAACATAATGGTAAACCCGGCTCTCTAAACAAGCATGGATAAAAAGGCCAAGACAATAACAACCATAAACACCAGCGAAGTCCAACATTTGCTGTGTGTCCGACAATGGAATTATAACATGAGTAACACATTAATTACTGTACCAAAAAGCATCAAAATAAAAACATTCTGGTAACAGCCTATTAGAAACAGCCCAATTATGACTATACAAATGATTCGTTGCTGTTATAACACCACTGTAGGACGGCAAGACTGTAAATAAGCTCGTGGTGTTTAGCTACTCTATGTCCGAAAATGGAACTATGTGATTGCGCACTGCAGTTTTACCTTGTACACATCTCCGTATGTGCCGCTTCCTATCCTCTGGATCAGCTCGAAATCCTCCTGCGGATTCCGCCGGGACAGGTCGACACTGGAGTTCATCATTTCCACTGCCGATTACGGCGCCGATCGCGCACGGTTGACGAACCCCAACAATGTATGAAAACAGATATTTAAAGAAAAACATACGGCGTCAGAAAATCCCAGCCTGAATCCAATGTAGCTCCAACATGGCTTCCACTGCGCATTGGGCATGCGCAATGGACATCATGGCGTACCCTCTCCATGGTGTCTGATGGGGGAGACGTGTGTTGTTAAATTTAATGGATTTGGAAACGGATTTAGTAGTTGAATATGGTAATTACAATGCAATTAAATTATTGGTTTTTTTTACTACTTCACAATTTGCTTGTATGGATACATATTTAAAAAACAAAAAACAGCAGAAAAAATACAAATTTTATTATCCAAACCTATACTGATTTCACTGTATAATGAAAATAACGTCCGATTTTTGGATTTACACAGGAAGCTGTAGGGGAATGGAAATGAATGAAAAAACTAAGCTCTATGGCTGCCTTATTTGGCTCCCTTAATGTTAAACTGGGCTAAGCAGGGCTAAACAGTGGCAGATGGCAACTTTATGATTCAGTGAGGGGGTCTGTGATGCAGGAAAAACAATCCCATCTTTTCCTGTTACTGTTTTAGGGATATTTCATATTTTCTACTAGTGTCAGCTATAGAACTCTTTAAAAAACATACAGTCACCATGGCATGGTCCTTCATTAGCAAAACAAAAAGCAGGGGACCATGCCAGTGTTATTAACCAGAAAAGTGTCAAAAAGAAATGCACAATTTATCACAGTTTGATTAAAAAATAATGCAAAAAAAAAAAGGCAGTGTCTGACAATTTTATGAAAATTTTGAGTTATTCAGCTACATTTGTGAGTTGCTTTTTAAAGATAAGCAAAATCAGAACAAGTGAATTTGGGACTGAGTGCCACAGGCAGGATTTTACGAATTAGAAGTCAAGCACTGCTGGAGGATTGGAAAATCAACATTTCTTTACTTGTAAGCTTTTAAAAATAATTTTTCAGCTGCTTCCAAAAACATATTTTAAATACACAGAAATCTCATTTACAATTAAAAAATTGCAAGCAAATCAAAACATGTTACAGAGCAGTTAAAACACAGTGTGGTATTTCAACATGGCCACTTTCTTTTTACATGTTAGCAACAAAGAAAATCAAATCAATTGCCTTAAAACATAACATCCCTGAAAACACAACAGTCTGTTTTGATGTATTTATGAATAAGCCCATCTATTGCTCCTAAGCTGACTCTGAAAGTTGCTTGATGCTTCAATGAGGACACAGTGAAAGGCAGACTGTGTTGAGGCTTGGTTTCTTGGCTTGGTGAGGATTTGACCCCAGAGTGGATTTGGAAAGTCTGCTTCTTAGAAGGAGATCCGGAAGAAGATGGGCAGTTTTGCATCACAGTCTGAGGCTTTGTTTCAGGGTTAGATGTTGGTCCAGTATCGTATTGCATTAGAAGTTTTTTGAGTAGAAAGGACAACTGAGGACTCAGGAGGAGCACCAGGATACCACCAGGGCGGAGAACTCTAGACACAAACAGTTGTTATAATAGTTGCATCTCTTTTTTTCATGCTTATTCCAATAATGGCTATAACATTTTTATCTATGCATTAATTTAGTTTTTCCTATTACAAACAAACTAACTAACTAAAAAACAGAACAATAAGACATCTTAGGATGTGTACTGATGTGCAAACTGACTCCCAAGCTAAAAATCCACAGCGCACACATTCACAGAGAAAACAAGTCATGTTTTCTGTTTCGCCAAACAATTCCAAAAGAAAGAATTGAGACCGACAAACATAGGAACAAACCTCTCCATCTCCGTCAGGATGAGTGGCAAGTTGGCAGCCATGTCTATTCTGGAGCCAAACTTCCTGCCAAATGGCAGGTCACAGATCACAGCATCTACAGTGGCGCTGGGCACAGGCAGTACTGCACACACAGAGGAGGACAAACAAGCCTAGAGGTCATTTAATATACGACAACAGGCTTCGCACTAACCTCCCACTCACTGAGTCCTATCCAAAAAATGCAGCCATGCATCCACAGTGAAAATGAACAGTTTCAATTCTAAAAACTGTGTTACATAGAATATGGAGTAAGTATAGTCACGAGCTTAATTTATAATTAAATCCATTTTATAAATGTGAAAATTTGAGCTACTTTATTGTCGTTAGTCTTATGGCAGATATAATTCCTCTATTAAAAAAGAAATGTACTCTAAGATACCATAAAGGCTAACCTCATATAAGTAATGTTACTGTGAAAAAATAAAAACAGTCAGGTTTGATAAGACTGAACATGTCATATGTAACGTTCAAAGAAATGTGCACATAATAATTTTTTTATGTGCATCTGTATTTTCACATGTCTGGCTAATTTTCCACATGACTAGATTCATTCATGCACACAGAGGCATCTGTCGTCCACCTTAAAATCCACTTGCATTGCACCGGATTTACAACTGGTGCCATTTAAAAAGGTAACATCTGTCCGTCTTTTTAAATGTGAACATTAGTTTAATGCAATTAAGTAAGACATGTATTAATAATGTAATATTTAGCTTACTTTATTGATCATTTTGTGCAGGTGACCTACCCAGAGACGACCCTTTCAGCAGGTTTATTCTGGTTTCCAACTCAGCAAATGCTATGTTCTCATTGGCCTTCTGCAGCTGTGCTTCATCAATATCCACACCCAGGAAACAGGCGTCCTGAAGATCCCAGAAACAGGGAGTGATCACATTTTTAAACCCCATAAACAAACTTTTCTAAACATTTATACACTTTAAAGATCAACAGTGCATGATTTCTTTTCTGACCTTATGCTCCTGTGCAGCTTCTATTAAGATGGTCCCCACCCCGCACATTGGGTCAACCACACGGAAGCCCGGCTAGAAAACAGAACACAGCATACAGCACATACAGCTGGTTAACCACATAAAGTATGACTGTGACAGGTTTACCACACGGATGGCCAAGTGACAGACAACTAACATCACACTTAAACCTTGTGCATAGAGGACTCTTTAAGAGGATCACATGGGGGGTAGGCTAGCCAAAGTACTATCACTTTGTAAAAACACATGCTACAGTAAAAGTTGTGAACGCAATAACTTCTGCAAAGGCTGGGCAACAGGGATACTCTACTAAACATCAGTTAAAGAAATGGTGACTGACAATCAGCAACGAGTTGATTGTATCTTCCTGTTGCTATGTTGGTTCTCTCTGATATATCTGTCTTTCTTTCCTTTCTGTCTTTGTAGTGCTGATATTGTGAACCGTCTTGGTTTTAGGCTGCTTTTAAAATCTGGCCAATGACTACGAATGAAAATTACCCTATGGTTAACTCTAGTATATTTGCAGTAATCTTTGTTAATGAACACTGTGCCTGTTACTAATTAACACAACAAACAAACAAACTTCAGTTAGATCACCAACAGAAAAACTTGACTCGAGTAGAAAGTAACTTTTTAAAAGTTATCTCTCTTTTTGATTGGACATATTTCATGATTCCCTTAGGCTCATCAGGAGATGGTGAGATGAAGTTTTATCACACAATATCTGTTCAAGGCAGCTCTGTTCACACAATGTAGTCTGTGCATATCATATCAAACTCATTAGCACAACATAACAGATATATGTTGTTTCATCTGTTTCTTAAGTGGCTTGGCTGCAATAAAACAACAGTAACAAACTATAACACTAAAAGTAGTGAAAGGATAGAATGATGCAACCAAATATTACAAAATATAATTTTCCTCTTACGAGCAACTCATCAAGTCAAACCAAAAAGTCTAATGTTTAAAAACAAGTTTAACAAATAAAATAAACTTATTTTAAAAGCTCCTTTTGCAGATGTAATTAAGCAAATATAAAAAATCTTCCCATCTCCAAAAGGCGCAAAACAAACTAAACTATCCATCCGTTTTCTACTGCTTATCTGGAGCTGGGTCACGGGGGCAGCTTAAGCAGAGAAGTCTTGACCTCTTTCTCCCCAGCCACCTCCTCCAGCTCATTTGGGGGAATGCTGAGGCATTCCCAGGCCAGCTAAGAGATGTAATCTCTCCAGTATGTCCTGGGTCTACCCCGGGGCCTCCTCCTGGTAGAACATGCCTGGAATACCTTGCCCAGGAGGCATCCTAGTCAAATTCCGAGCAGCTGTACCTCCCAAATGGTGGAAGCCCTCACCCTATCTCAAAGGGAGAGCTCAGCCACACTCTTTTCCACCACTTGTATCCGCATTCTCATTTCTTTCAGTAGCTACTCGGAGCTCATGGCCATAGGTGAGGTGTAGATCAACTGGGTAAACTAAAAGCTTCGTTTTTACGCTCAGTGCTCACAATACACAACAAACAGGTACAGAACCTACATTACTGCAGATGTAGCTTCAATCCATCTGTCAATCTCCTGCTCCCCTATGTAAACTCCTCTACTTGGGCCAGCAACCCGTCCCTGAGCTGGAGTGGGAACGCCACCCTTTTACAGTAAAAACCACAAACAAAACTACAGCCAAATCATTTTGCTACAACAAACATAAATGGAAGAGCTCTGCTTGCATGATGTGGTGATGCCTTCTAATTTGCCCACATAATAATATAACTCCGTCATGGTTTTAGAATTCATCAATATACAAACCATAACCTGCAACAGGCACAGAACAGCTGTGTGTGTTAGTATAGTAGTATATACACCTGTATATGAGCCAGTGAGGCCATGGCCCAGGCTGTTGTAGACCTTAGTCCTGTGATTTTTATATAGCTCCGGTTAGCAAGAGGCAACCTGAAGGAAAGAAGACTCAACTTATTACTTCTTATCAAATTAATTACAGACATAATATGAAAGAATGAAAGAGACAGGTCTATCTTAAGTCATTTGATTAAAACTTTTGTGGGTCTTAATGGCAAAAAGCAGTAAGCTAAACTTTTAAGAGACAAAGCATATTTAGAAGCATTTAGAATAAAAGCACTGCATAATGTATAAGAGGTCTGTTGCTGTACAGAGCCTTAGATGTATATTATTGTGTTAAATGTAAAACGTCATTGTCAATAACCTGGTCAGTGGGATCCCGAGCAGGCAGTAGTCATCATTCAAATGGACATTTATCTACAGAAAAAAATAACAATAGATAATATTCTCAAGATTCTCTGCAAAGCAATTAACCACAGACGGATAATTTATATTGCAAAAATTTCTATTGAAAGACAAAACTTAACTGAACTTATAATCAGTGCAATTCAACAGATTGATTTTCAAACAAAACTGATTACCTCCAACTGTGGATTCTTCAGGTCAGCCTTCCAGCCCAGCAGTCTGCTCAGACCTGCTCCGATCACTCTGCTCACCTCCTGTTTCACACGAAAGTACACTGTTTTTCTCAACATATCCACTGAATATGAATGTCTGTTTCTATGTGGATGCCAGTGATTGCACTCAGTAGTATAGGGAGATTAAAAGCATATGTCTTTTTATACAATTATTGAAAGTAACACCCTTTGTCTGGGTAAGTTAAACTGATAAACTATTAGGAGAAATGACAATTCGTATCTCTGTACCTTTGTATTAAGATGCCTACTTTAAACCCAGGTGCAATCAATGCTTTAACATTTAGACTTTAACATTTCCTACCTGTGCGCCCAAGCATCGCGACAGAGATCCAGAACATTTGCAGCTGATCCTAAAGGAGACCCGGATACAGGAAAGCAGCTCTGGTTTATCCTCGCAGGTTGTCAGCAATGTCTTATTTTTTTCTCCAGTGGTCTTCACTTCATATGGAGATAAACATGAGGAGACATAATTATATAAAGACTTTAACCTCAGAAGTCACTGATGTATAAGCTGTCATAAAAATAAAATGTTGCCATTGCATTACCATTTTCCTGACTTTCTTCAGTGAAATCCTTTGCTATGTCATCCATCTTCCTGCTGCTACTTGCTCCACGGTGCTCCAGCCTGGATGTTGTGTGGTCACAAACTGGTCCTCTCCCATTGACGTCTGCTCCATGTGTACCATTTTTTCTACAGTCGATAAACTCCACTAACATCCCCTCTGCTTCTTTCTCTCTCGTTCTTTTTTCCTCACATGCCTTCCCCTTTTCTACAGTCTTCTCAATACCTGTGTCCCAAGCTGCCACTTTCCTCTCCTTGTCCTCCTCGTCATCCCTCTTTCTCTTCTGTGCCATTGTGGGTACTCCATTTTGTCCACCGCTTCTCTGTTTGTCAATCTCCTCCTTCCTCTCCCCTCCTGTACTTGTTCTAAACTCTCCAAGGCTCTTTTCCCCCTCTCTGCTCTGTTCGTCACTCCCTCTCATCTCATCCTCCCTCTTCCTTGTCACTCCCAGGGCAGGGCTTGATGTTCTGGCGGTGTTTTTGCTGCCTGTCAGCTCCCCCTGCAGTCGACTCCATGTCATTACACCACTGGTCCACTGATTCTTGTCACCCAACAGTCTGGACTGTAGCACAGAGGCTGCCTTTGCTATAAATATTACAAAAAATGCGATACAGAAGTCAGTTCAGAAGTGGTACGTAAACACTGAATGGTATTACTTATGTTTTCATATTAGATGTATGTATAGGTTCTTGGCATTAGCTTGAGGCTACTACCTGTGCTGGTGTGGGGAGACAGGCTCACCGGCGAGTCTTGTTTCAACAGAAGAAAGAGTCTCTCTGCACCCTTCAGGTTACTAACTCTGTTGATCTTTGCAGAAGAGCTGAATAACACTTTACCTGGAATTTGACACACCTAAATGCAAAAATCCACATTCAGATTTAAGAGCTCTTTTACATCGTTCATCAAAAAGTTAAATTAAATATGCTCTGGCTTTAAAGTTTGCAGATATAAACTTGATGAGCATGTATACAGACTGGAATGAGTACAATGAATAAAGTGCTTAAAACAGTGCTTAAATATTGGACAAATATGTAAAGATTTTTAACCCTGTTTTATAGTAGATTAACCTTCAGAGAAAGGTCACTTTGGCTCAGTCGTAGTGATCGGACACTGATAACCATTCATGTTGATGGCCAACAGTTTCTCCATACACTGAGACAACAGCTGGCTCAGATAATGTTAACAGTTGTGATCAGAAGTTTGCATACACTCATCATGGGCAGTAATTTGGGGCTGTTGATGATTTCTTTGAACTGTTCTTTTCCCACAGTGGAATGATTGTACAGCATACATCTTTAACAACTTTAAAAAAAATAATTGGGTGCACAGGATTCAATTTATTTTGGATTTTCTTTAACCCACACAGGTTCAAAAATGTACATACAGGCTCAAATAAATATATATGCAAGCCCTCTAATATTTGATTAAAAGTCTCTTAGTAGCCAACAAGCTTCTGGCATAATTCTAACTGGATATCTGCCCAGCCTTCTTGTCAGAATTAGTAGAGGTTATTTAAACTGGTTGGTTTCCTGGCATAGACCTGACTTTTAAGAAGAGAGCACAAATTTCCATTAGGGTTGAGGTTAGGGCTTTGGGATGGCCATTCTAGAGGCTTAATGTTATCATGCTTTATCCATTCCAAAACCAGTCTTGATGTGTGTTTGGGATCATTGTCTGGTTGGAACAGCCAACCTTCAACCATCTGTCTCAGGGGTGGGCAACTCCAGGCCTCGAGGGCAGGGGTCCTGCGGATTTTAGATGTGCCCTTGATCCAACACAGCCGATTCAAATGGCTAAATTACCTCCTCAACATGTCTTGTAGTTCTCCAGAGGCCTGGTAATGAACTAATCGTTTGATTCAGGTATGTTGCCCCAGGGTGAGATCTAAAACCTGCAGGACACCGGCCCTCGAGGCCTGGAGTTGCCCACCCCTGATCTATCTGTTAATTTGAAGTAAAGTTGAAGACTTTGGAGGTAGTCTTCCTTCATTATTCCATACTCTTTGTGCAATATACCAGTGCCACTGTCACAAAAATAGCCACTGATCATGATGCTACCATTACCGTGCTTGACAGGTGCTTGACAGGTAGTTTTGAAAGCCTCAGCTTTACTCCTGCAAACATACCTCATGTGAATGGCCAAATAGCTTAATCGTTGTCTTGTCTGACCACAAAACTTTTCTCCAACAGACATTTGGCTTTTTTATATGGACAGCTGCAAATTTTAGTTAAGTTTAAAAGTGCTGATTTTGCAGTGATACTGATTTTCCAGCAGTTTCCGGTTCATGGCAGGCTTGATCCTTGGTGGTTGCTGGGTTGTTCCTGAACATCCTAACCAATGATCTTTCATCTGAGAGTGACAGTTTGGTTATTCTTCCAGACTTTGTCAAAGTAATGAAAAATCGGAATAACTTACATACAATTGTTGGAACTGAAGATCACCAACTGGCTTCAATCAGACTCGGCCCCCACTTCTCCACCCCAACTGTCACTTAGCACTAGATCCCCACAGGGCTGCATTCTCAGTCCCCACTGTACACCTATGACTGTACACCAACCCACCCAACGAACCTCATTGTCAAGTATCGTCACCACAGTTGGGCTCATCTCTGATGGAGATGAGACAGCATACAGAGCAAAGATACCACCTCTTTGACCTGCTGCCTTCCTGAGGCACGTCAGGTCAATCAGGTCCCACACCTCTAGACTCACAACTTCTTCCCCCGGGCCATTCAGATTGTAAGCAACCACCTTCCCATTATTCTGAGTACTGGTCTGTCCAACAAGTGCTATCAAAGAAAATCCTTTTTATGCTGACAAAGAAAAACTACCAGTTGTAGTTGGTTATTATCACTAGCAAGAAGTTAATAAGCCTTGTCAAGTTAAAAGATATTGAAGAGCCTTCAGCAACACTTATTGAAAGAGTGTATGTACATATTTGAGACTGTATGTATGCTTTAACCCTGTGCGGATTACATCACATGACAGCGACAATCACCAAATTAAGTAAAGCCTGACTAAAATGTTTAAACAATAAAGCTTTGCTGTAAATTTTAATATTTTCTATAACATAAATAAAAAAGACTTCTTTGAGTTGCTTGAAGATGTTTCACCTCTCATCCGAGAAGCTTCTTCAGTTCTAGGGTCAAATGGTGGAGAGTCCCAGATTTAAGCCCTGTGGGAGTGTCCCCCCAAGAGGGTCATGAACCCCCTGTTGATCCTCTACCTAATCACACGAGCCAAGGTGTGAAAACGGGTGTAGGTCACAATCAGCCAAGGTTTCGGGTGAGCTCATTGTGAAACCTAGCCCCACCCTATCATGTGATTTCGTGAGGTCAGATGGCCCAGGGTGTGAGTGGGCGTTCAGGCGTCTGTGAAGGGATCTCAAAACTGGATTATAGATGGCAGACAGTTGGTGTCGTAAGCCACCGCCTCTGTTCAAAGATGGTCGCTCACAGTGGACATAGATGGCTTCTTTCACTCCTCTTTCAAACCATCTGTCTTCTCTGTCCAAAATGTGAACATTGGCATCCTCGAAAGAGTGACCTTTGTCCTTTAGATGCAGATGGACAGCCGAGTCTTGTCCCGTGGAGGTGGCTCTTCTATGTTGTGCCATGTGTTTATGAAGTGGCTGTTTGGTCTCTCCAATGTAGAGGTCTGGGCATTCCTCGCTACGCTGT
>VUQG01022003.1:0-31852 GCA_015106755.1 Etia nguti | reverse complement strand
ACTAGCAGTGATCGCTCCGTTGCATGAAGATGCAGTGTAGTGTGTCAGCAAAGGCTCGCAGCACATTGCCAAATATCCTCTTGCCATTCCCCACCTCTCAGCAGTGCTCCTACCCCCACTGACACACACACACACACACACACACACACACACACACACACACACACACACACACACACCACCCCATTCCAGGACCAGGACTCAGAGCACAGTGTGATCTGATGCCCAGCATGTGACCCCTCCAACTATGCTGGCAAAGCAGCATGTGCTAGTCCACCTTTACATGAAAACTGATTACCAAAATAAAAAATATGAACAAGAAATACAAACAGAAAGTATCAGTGTATTGTAAGGCAACTCAAAACCTTGGCTCTTCAGCACTTTTTGTGTGCCTGCAGTGGCAGGAGCACGAGAGACACGGATGAAAGAGACCAGATCAGATCACTATTATCACCAACAGGAATAAACAAGTTGTGACCTCTCTATTTCTCACCCCATCCCTCTTACTTACTCCCTCCCTCCTCAGTTTCACTCCCTCAGTGCTCTTTCGCCCTGCCACCTCCATCTCCCCTGTCATCTCTTCCCACAGCTCCCTCCCTGTGTTCCTCCTTCTCTCCTTGCCCCCATTGAGAGAATAGTGATCATGTCTGCCGTTTCATCGGCTCTTTGCACTTCTCTCCTCTATTAAGATTGATGGACTGCTTGGCTATAAATGAGCATGCTAAGACTTGGACAGGGCCACGGTCAGGCAAGGGCTACATCTACAAACCCACACACACACACCCACACTCAGACTCTCACATGCACCCTCTTTATTAGCAGCAGAATGTCTGAGCTGGGGCCCAGGAAGGACGTGACAGTATGCAAACATAGAAAACACATAACTGCTTACACAAACCTGTCTACCACCTCCAAAGATACCTGCTCTAAACTGGTGGTCCTGAAGTCCAATACTTTATAATCAAATTAAAAACAGTATTTCAGTATAATGTCTTTTCCAAGACCTACTTAGAATGGCAAAAGGCAAAGATTAGACATGAAAGGCTTTTTTTCTTATCATTATCATCATTTGTTATCTGTGGTGTGCAGAAATGCTTTGTTCCATTGCTCATCCTGCTTTGTCACCGTTAAAGCCATATCTCGACAAGCTGTAGCCAACTGATTTTGTCGAACTGATGATGCTTATGCTGCACAAGTCTACAGTCAAACGTATTTTCAGACAGACATTCCTCTTTTCCCTTCAAAAATGATTTAATTCTTCATGGCACAGATTCAACAAGGTGATGGAAACATTCCTCAGAGATTTTGGTCCACATTTACACCATGGTGTCACACAGTTGGACCAGATTTGTTGGCTGCACATCCACGATACCAATCTCACATTCCACCACATCCCAAAGGTGCTCTGTTGGATTGAGATCTGGTGACTGTGGAGGCCATTTGAGTACAGTGAACTCATTGTCAGGTTCAAGAAACAAGTTTGAGATGGTGTGTTCTACTCCAGAAGATGGGTACACTGTTTTCATAAAGGGATGGAAATTGCCAGCAACAATACTCTGGTAGGCTGTGGGTTTAAATTATGCTTACTTGGTATTAAGGGAACTAAAGTGTGCCAATGAAATATCCCCCACATGATTTACAGCTCCACCAGCACCCTGAACTGTTGATTTAAGGCAGGATAGATCTATGCTTTAATGTTGTTTACACCGAAATCTGACCCTACCGTCTGAATTGTACAGCAGAAACTGAAACTCATCCGACCAGGCAACATTTTCAGTTTTCTGTTGTCCGGTTTTGGTGAGTCTGTGTGAATCGTAGCCTCGGTTTCATGTTATGAATTGACATGAGTGACACTTGGTGTGGTGTTCTGCTGTTGTAGCCCAAATGCTGCAAGGTTGGATGTGTTTTGCATTCAGAGATGCTCTTCTGTGTATGTTGGTTATGATTTTATTAAGTACAATACCTTTGTTCCACACACCGCAGATCACACATCCACAAGAAACTTCATAGCATGATTAAAGAAAGGTTATGTTCTGGGATTTACGTCTTAGCTATTAGATTACAAATGCCATTGTGATCTATTTTAAGGTTTTACATCCAGAAAACAGAAGTTCCTGTATAATTGTTGATTTTGTCATGATAGATAGATAGATAGATATGTTTCTGTGGTACTCTGTTTAACAAGTGCTTACATCCAGTGCTAATTTAAGTTCCCAAAAAGTCCTTAGCCTTTAAAACTGTCCGCTAAGGCAGCTGTGAATAACTGTCCTGCGTTTGGTTATGTGTTGGCTAGAGGACTCAGGAGGGACCGAGCTACAGATCACATGCTTAAATAACTGATAGACATTTACAAGGCATTGCAGTGACTCTCCTTTCCTTTTGGCTGGACACTCAGTCTGTCAGACCTTCTCAATGTCTCACACAAGCACGAAGCGTTACGCACTATGAAGTCTACATGTGTATTCCCATGAATGTATTTTGCATATTTCTATCACTGTAGAACTAGAGGGGGGAGTGAGTGGAGTTGTTTGTGCCTTCTTTATTGACATGGAAAGATTACAGGAAAATATTGTGTCATAATTATTTCTCAACACCTCTCTCATAGATCAGAGTTCATGGGGTGTCTAATAGGGGTGCACTGAGAAACATCCCGGTGGAGCTTGCTATAAATCAGCTTAGCTTGAGCAGATTTGATGACAAAGAATTAATAGCTGTAAAGGACACCCTGAGCCTAAAAGTCTAAAAGTCAACTGTCATCAAATACCCACTGGGCCATTAACAGGTCACGCAGGTGTAGCTAAGCTGAGCCTGCAACATCATCAGCACAGTTAGCCTCCCCTCCCCTGAAGCGCCCCGGAGCACAGGTGCACTTCCTGGAACAGCGGCAGGGGCGGAAGAACCTCTTTGTCCAAGTATTTGTCCCCTTCCTTCATCCTGGTGAATCTTTGGCTCTTTAATTTGAGACACACAGCGACACACACGATGGATATAAGATGTGAGATCCTGGATTGTCAGCTGGCATCTTTAGCTAAAATCCAGCTCTCAAGTGCTGACAGATATTTTAATCTCATTAGAACATTTCCTACTGGGAAACCTATAAGGCTGTTTTTGCATTCAAGAAACTCAAGGCTTTTTCTTTTTTTTTCTTTTTTTTTTACACAAACCGCCATTTGTAATTCTAATATGCTGTTCATCAGATACAAACAGACCTCTTTTTTGCCTCGGACCGTTGCAAGCATATTTGCCAAACCTTGTTCTGTACTCAAGGGGAACTTTCCTGTCACTGCCTAAAATGACCTCACCTGTGGAGTCCCCGTTTGTATGCTTGGTCACGTACAGCAGGCCGCAGCTCCCCTCTGAGCACGCTCGACCACGTGGTCACGTTGTCGGCCCGTATGCTAATGCGCACTTCAATCACACAGAATGCTAAAACCACATAACTGCCCTCTATGCAAATACTGACTTCTGTGTTGAATGCACTGGGCAGCCAATTCCCTGAGGGAAGAAATGAAACGAGTATAGAGGAGAAATATGGTAAATGGGTTTGCTCACTGTTGAACGATACCACAAACATTAAACTGTACATGGAAAACATTTTTAAGGCATTGCAGTTTTCCCTGCTTAATAGAATTATTCCCATTTTCTTAGATGTTATTGTTCATATTTAATAGAAGCCACTCACTTTATCCAACATGTTAAAAGATACATAGAATAAAAACACCTTTTACTCTTTCTCAGCTAATTCAAGGTCCCAAGTGAACTTGTCCTTCCTCCAAAGTTCTGGCGTTTGATTATGAGGGATACTGTTTTTTCAACAGGGTGATCTGTGATCTGTAAATACATTTTAATTGCACTCAGAACTGCACACAGAAGTGCTCTTATGGTGAACTGTCATGTATTTAACACTGACAGAGGAGGTGAGGACAAAAACAATAGTAAAGTGAGAGTGCAAAAACGTGGTCCCATACAGGACTCGACCCTTCGAATACAGACTTGTGTAGGTTTTGTTCTTCTACATGATAGAAATAACAACTTAAGGGCTTTTCTTTGTACATTGGATCATGATGCTGAGGAGACCTCATTAAAAGAAAAAGCCTTGGCTGGTGTAAATTTAGCTGCTACTAAGTTATTACCTTAGGATGAGCTGCACCAGCGACCCTTCAACTTAAATGGTTTTTTGGGGAGGAGAACAAAACCACCGGGAGCTAAATCTGTTAAAGCAGGTCGCAGATGAGAATAATGTTAGTGTGGCTAAACTTGAATCTACAATAGTATTATATTAGCTTTTAGAGTTTCTGGAAATCTTCCCTCAGATGCCCCAAATGTAGAATGTTGTACTAGAACTTTAACTCTTTCTCCTTGAAAGCCTACTAGGAGTAACCTGTGATGCTCTTTTCTGAACTGAGTGGTTTCCATCATATTTCAGGTCTGCTTATAGAAAAAAAATAACTGGGTTTGCATCAGAAGTTAGTCAGGGTGGTCTCTGCCTATGCAGCCTTAGAAAAACCTGTTCTAATGGTCATCAAGCCATGTCTTTATTGATATATACTGAGGTGTCAGAACTCATTATTAATCGTACAGGGAACGAAGGCAAATATGTCGAAATGATGACTATAAACACTTTTTCTTTGGTCTCTGTGGGACCCAGCTCTCATAACCAGTAAAGATGCTTCACATGAAAGTTGTGTCAAGTTTCAATCACAAGTCAGGATTTCCAGTGGGGTCAGAATGGGTCATGTAAGGAGATATCTCTCAGTACTCATTGTCATAACGAGCTGCTTTGGCAGTACTGCTAGTGTATATTTATGTGTACTTAACGTTAACAGGAAGACAGTGTACTCAAATAATAACAGATATTACAAGTAAGGATGATAAATAGTGTTTTTTAATAACTCTGTAATGTCAAGTGTGTCATACTTGATAGTTGAATACTTACTTACTTTATACTTGAAGTTTTTGTGACATTTTGAGAACGCTACATCGTCAGCACAACAGAATTTTAAGCAAAAACTGTATGAAAATGATGGATGTAGCAAAAAATGATAATCGTTAATTGTAAATTGATGCATTTTAATTGTAAAATGCATCAAAATACCAGCCCACAAGCAATAAGTCTCATGTACATAGAGTTACAAGCTAACTGTGACTCAGTCCTCATCTACCTCATATTGTAGATATAATCATGCATTTGAGAATCAGCTGGAAGTTACCTGTTCTCTTTATAAATTACAAATGAGGCAAATTTGTGTTATTCTCATGAAGACCGTTTGTATACCTCTTATTTTTATTTTTTTAATTCAGTAATTGAAATTGAAATCCACGTATCAAGTTGTAATTCTTTACAAACTTTTTGTTACATTTACCTTTGTAAAAACATTTAAATAATAAAAATGTGACAAATATTATATTTTTTAATTTTTTAAATTTTTCTGAATTTTGATTGGTGACATTGACTGCCAGAAGTTTTCGAGTGATTTCCAGGACATTTGGTTACGAAGTGTACTAAATAAACACATGTGAGGAAAGATAAGCTGTGGTTGTAGATTTCATAGCGCTTTGGTTTAAACAAACTTTTGGTTTTAGCTGACAAGACAGGTGTACAGGTGTGGGTATTCATGGTCGTCAAGGGACCAATCCTGCATTTTTCCTTTGGCCTATTTCGTTTTTTTGTTTTTTAATTGGTACCTCTGCGTTCAGGACATTGTAAGTCATGGTCATAGCATGAAATATGCTAAGAATGCAGGATCTGGGACGATGAGATCTGAGTAAAATATTTCCTCCTGTGATGGTGTTACAGATGTAATCTTCTTTAGATCCCGTCTTGGTCCTCTTGTCTTGGCATCAGTCTGTTTGATGTGT
Source organism: Etia nguti (assembly GCA_015106755.1). Classification (NCBI taxonomy): domain Eukaryota; kingdom Metazoa; phylum Chordata; class Actinopteri; order Cichliformes; family Cichlidae; genus Etia; species Etia nguti. Next base: position 25,993 of record VUQG01022003.1, on the reverse strand, counting down.
GGATACTCCTACACTGTGCTGACAGTGTTCTTCGTCGCCAGATGTGACCTACTGGCCTTTCTACCATTGCCATGAGATCCACTGACATGTTACTCAAAGCACCTGACTAGCATTTGGGAAATGCTACTTTGGAATAACAGTGAATCTTATGGAACATTTTTTTTTTGTGTGCATGTTAAATTTCTAATTAAAGTTTGAATAGATTCATATCAGGACTCCTTGCAAATCTCATGCTAAAGAGACACATACAGGTCTTAAACACACAAAACCACTGCTCCCTTCATCCTCCTCTGTCCTCCCCTCCTGTTCTCTTCCCTCAGGCAGATAGCATCAAAGATCTGTCACGTCGGCACCTGGTCTTACACAAGTGTTAATGTCCCCACCTCAGCTGAGAATCGCCGGAGCACTGACACCACGCTGAAGTGTGCCTCTGTGATTAGGTGTATTTTAGCTTTAAATGTATTTTACCATTGCACCTGAGATCAGAAGTCTAGTAAAGCTTTTAAAGTTTTCAGAGAGAAGGAGATTTAAGCAGCATTGTGTTTAAATATCCGTGTGTGGTGCATATGTACCAGCCAGAGTTCCATCTCCTGTCACTCGGACACAACAAGCCAATCATTCCTAAGTTCTAAAATAAGCTCTCCTCCCCCCCTCCATCCTCTTGCTCTCCCTTCACATGTGCTCCTCTCGTCAGCACCTCTCACCTTCAGAGTGACAGGAGACAACTGATGAGGAGCTGAGGAGGAAATGGGTGACATCAAGAGGGAGTCAGCAAACTTTGAAAGGGGAGAAATGGGGCAGAGTAAATCAGTTTTAAATGGGCAGATTACCTTCCTACAGTATGTGCTATCACAGCTAGCTACTAAAGAGGCTATTGTAGTTGTTTCCCGCATGATTGTTAATGTGATTTGCTGCGAGCTCAGACAGTATGTAATAAATTATTGGACTTTGTAGGTTCATACAAATACCACCCAATTTATATTGTACCTTGAGTGCATTTTGAAAGTTTAAAAAAGAAGTTAGCGGAGACAAGAAAACAAATCCTCCGTTGATCTGCGTTTCCTAACTGTGTGTTTGCTCTCTATTCTAGGAGCCAGTGCAATGTCTTAAGGGTACACGGCTCACGATGCAAGTTTCCCATTTTGGGGCAGCTGCTACAGTTTCTGATGTTTTTGTAGCTTTAGTATTGACAAAGCCTCTCAGTATTAAGATTAGCTTAAGATAGCTGTAGCAAGTAGTTCTCCTCTTCTCACATTAAACCGTGCTTTGTCTGGCTTTTTTGGAAACTATTTTTTCGGGTGTTAGAGTACATAGAAGACTAAAAATTTTGGCTTGTGCTTTCACACACAGAGTATTATAACGTTGTGTGTGCATATATGTGTGTGTGTGTGTGTGTGTGTGTAGGAGAGGATGGGGGTGTCAATTCTCTGGGATCTACATGAACTTTGAGACTGTGAGGTCACACACTCGCTGACAACTCAACCACCTGTTGCCCCACACACACACTCACACACACGCACGCACACACAAGTGTGCACAGGGACACACATATCCACATCCTTACACCCACATCCACATTCATAGCACACCCTCTGTCGTAAGACTAGTCACTTCTGCAGACTTGGAGTTGTAATGAATGGTGATCATGACGATGGTGTTTGAGAGTTATGCTTTCCCTCTTCTGTTCTGGGATGTTTTTCATTTTTCTGTGGAAAAACCCACGACTTTGACTACTTTGTCACACAAACACGCACACACACACATCTGCAGTTATACGCAAATACAACTAGGCATATTTTCTTGAGGAAATATTGTATTGTGATTGCTTTGATTTAAAAAAAAAGTGTAAAGAAATTGTCGTGCCCATACGAGCGTACATTGAATTTCATTACAAAACCATGTGAAATCAGTTAAATTAGTAAGTTATTGATTACATTCAAACATCGTGACATGTATACATATATTTTATTTGGCTCAAAAAGGTCACAGAACATGTTAATGTCCTCGGGCCAAATGGCTTGTTGTTTTAGCGTATTTGCAAAGAAAAGCTTTTCAGTCAAGTTCGGGGTAGGGTGTCCCATACCTGACCCAGTCTTAAGAGCAGAAGCAGGTGCATTGGGGATTTTAAGTGCGAAGGGTTGCACAGCCCTTTATATACAGAAATCTCCTCCCGCCCACCTCCCTCCTTATATATACAGATTCATGTACTGTTGCTTCTCTGTCAGACATGAAAAAATACATTTAAGCCTTAAATCTTTTCATTATTCACTGCTCTCTACAGTTTTAAAATTAGGCCACGACTGCCACCAGGATAACTCCTATGGTCTGTTGTGGCTATGACGTCATTAAGTAATTAAACGTCAGACTCCAAGTGTTGTGTGTAAAAAGTATTTTTGAGTGGTGAACAGGCCCTGCCATTAGTGCATAGTGATCGAGGGAACAATCGTGCATGTAATGAGAAAAAGTTTGATGGTGTTTAGCAGTCCCACTCAATGTAGGCAATGATAGAGACAAAGGCAGCACTGTATGAGTATCATAGTTACTGTTTCAGGGCAGGGGATGAAGTGCTTGCTTTGATTCTCTGGGCCACAAAGGTTTCAGCCCAGTCCAAATTCAGTCAGTGTGTTCATTCGTCTGGACTCCTTAACCACAACTGCTGCTTCTTTAGTGACCACTGCAGGTCCACAGGCATGTCATAGAAATCGTGCGTAAAAATAAAAGTAAAAATTATTTCCTTCAGGTAAAGCTTTAACAAGCTCGTATATTCACAGAGGCAAAAAAGCCTGCTCTGTCACTTCTTTCTGTCTTCAGTTCAGCATGATGCTTGATCGTTAATTCGGAGAATGTTCTGGAACAAAAGCAGCACACACCCAGTCCGGGGTGTCACTATGTTTTTGTGACAACCCAGAGTCAAAGTCAGCCCATGTGAGCAGTGACCTGCGAGGCCCCGCCTCCCGACTGGCTCCCTGCCAGTCCTAAAGTCCGAGAATCGAACAAGAAGCCCTGCTGTCCTCCGCCGAGCACACCCAGACTGTCCGTTAAAGTCCCACTGGGCGACGAGCCAAGGAAGGCACTCTGATGATTAGCTGTGGCAGTGGCGGCCATTTTATCAGGACTGGCAGCGAGGCGTGGTGAAGAGGGAAATGTGTAACCATACAGGCTGTAGGGCGGCGTGTGGAGGCGAAGACCGGCGTAACCCTGTGAGGTGGGGCTGGAGAGATAGCTGAGCTGAGAGGCAGGGAGAGGCAGGGAGCAGAATCCTTCGGCTTCATACGCAGACGGACCTCTGGGTGGGGGGAATGGCTCTGGGGCGTTACTGTAACGGTGGAGGGGGTGTGCGGGCCGGCTACAGGTGTAGTCCGGTGGGCTGAGAGGGCAAACTTGGAAAGGAGATGAGCACGGGGATGTGGAGAGCAGGTGAGACGATGCTCCAACCCCTGCGTGAGTTCCTGGGATTCCTACAAAATAAGAGCAGGATGAATGCTTACAGGCATGGCAACCTGTAGTTGGTATGACCAGCCAGTACTCTGTTGGTTTTTTTTTATGTTCTTATAGGCTTTGTAAGTGACTGATAAACACTTTCATGGCGTGAATAAGGACACCCATCACAAACAAAGATTTTGTATTTAGGTTGGATGGCTTATGTTCACCATCCAGAAGCATCCTGTTGTTGAACTTTACCTTGCTTGGTCATGCCAGGGATGTCCTCAAATGTTAGTGTTCGCAGGGATGGACGCCAGAATGCATAAGACTCAACCAAAGCCTCCAAACCCATCCTGCAAACACGCACAAATGCACACATTAACACTTCACCATGAGCTCTCCCAACCTTTTAATGTCCGATGCAGTGGGAACCTCTTTTTCTCGCTCTCTCTCAGCGTGCCTCACTAAATCGTGCATTTCGCCAAACACCTGGCGGCCATCTTAGTCGCCTGTGGGGCCCTTCTCGCCATCTCCATGGAGACCACAGGTAATGAGGGGCATAAACGCCAGGCTTCGATTGGCTGCTGCTGGTTGGGTGCTCGTGCGTAATTGCTTTCACACGGCTTTTACGGGCGAATCAGGACGAAGGAGCAGGAAGCCGCAGCAACGATTTATGAGGTGGGACTCTCCTTCCTCCTCCTTCCCCCCGCCCCAAATCTGAGCCTCCGTGCTCCTCTAGGTGGGGCAGAGGGTTGCTGTGGCGGGTGGGTAATGTGAGTGCTCTGTTACCCCTCGTTAGCGTGAGGATAAAAGTCTTCCCCCCCGTGGGGTTGTAGCCACGGTGATAATTTAGACAAGCTGCCCGGAGCGGTTCTGTGTGCTCCAAAGCAGCCTATCAGAGCAGAAGTTTATTTAGCAAACTGCTTAACTCTTCCTGTAATATTTAAGAGGAGGGTTTTTTTTCAGCCTTCCTGGGTTTAACTTTTATAGGGTCAGCTGTCAAGGTGCCTGGGTTATCCAGTTTGCCGTTCTCTACCTTCCTCCCTCTCGCACATTCCCTCTGCTTCCCTTCCTCCAGCTCTCCTCTCCTCTCTAATGATTTCTATGAGGCCTCAGGGGAGTGGCTGTTTGGAGACTGCTGGAGTTTTACTGCTGTGTTGTTTTAATGCTGTGTTTATATATGTTTAGAAATGTGTTTATACAGATTTTCTTCGGGACACTCTTGACTTTTATTATTTTGCTGTTGATGTTTACGTTCCCGAGGCTGGCTGGAATCTGACGCTCCATTTAGGCTTGCAGACAAAGTTACAGCATGTGCCTGTAACAGTGCAATTGCAGGAATTAATTTGCCTTTAAAGTTAGCACATTTGAACGAAAACGTATCACCACTCTAACCATAATGCTACGTGCCACGTCTTTTTTCAGCTTAGTCAATTTCTTTTTTCCTTTTTTTTGCCCTTAAGGACAAAATTTAATGGGAGGCTGTAGCACATTTTCCATTTGAAAAAAGAAATAAATAAATACCTAGCTTTGCTCCCCATAAAATCAGACTAAAATAGCAGTGACAAAAACCACATGCAAGCCAAAATATGAAGCAGTCATGCATCGCTCACTACCCCTAATGCACCAGATAATGTGCAAATCTCTGTGGTTAAAATGAACTCACCGGTTTCTGCCAGAGTCTCTGAAGCCTTTGGCAAATGGGTTTCTGTCAATTTTCAGCCTTGTAATCTGAAAAAGCAAAATAAGACTCTAATTATTTCCCGAAACTTTGTTATTATGAAGTCAAAGATAACGCACTACGATATGTAATACCGCTTCCAGCCAAAACATTTTCTTTCTCTGAAATCTTTCAATCGGGTATATAAAAAAATTAATTCCTGCGTGTGCGTACTTGTATGTTTCTTTGCACATTTATGTGACTTTGTGTGGGTTCATGCATGCATACATGCATGGAGTTAATGTCTGTGGGCCTGTTCAGACTGTGGGTGGTGTTTAAGGCCCAGCTCTGTGACCCTCATCCAAAAGGACTTTTATAGACATCACCACCATGTTCTGACTTCAGCCATCATGCACTGCAGGCCAGCAAACCTCAGCTAACGTCCTACTTCAAAGCTCACATGGAGCGAACATGTGCAAAAATACAGAAAAGCTGCAGCTTTCCCTCACTGAAAACAGAAAATATAGCAATCTTAAGCTAAGTGCGACAACTTAAGCGAATATCACTACTATTTCTTAACGATCCGTCACATAAGCCTTTATTTGGTAAACTGCTTAAACAGCCTGCAGAGGAGTTTCCAGAGGACTTGATTCTGTTTATTTTGTAGAACATGTACATGCATAGACATACATGCCTGCTGACAGTTGGAGAGGAATCTGTCTTTAAATGCAAAACATGGAACATGTGTGACATAGGAATTGTGTGATGTATTTTTAATATCCCTGTAAAACACTTTATAATAGATTATTGTCTTAAAAAGTGCTATATAAATACATTTTACTTACTTACTAGGAATGAAAATAGCTTATCTTTACACTGCATGATGAGCTGCACGAATGTATATTAAACTTCTAACATCAATCTCTACTTCATAACCACAACATCCAAAATTACATCATGTGTTTTCAAATTCACAGCACATCGTAGCAGCACACACTGGAAATGTGAGTTTCTTGGCGACTGTGGGTATTTTGTTATATTACGTTTATGGGTCTCTACAGAGGAGTTCAGCTGAGCTACCTGTTGGTTCTGATATGCCGTGACGGTGGTAAACACGGTCTCTGGGAACGAGAAGGTGCGCGTGCCTTCCCCGGCAGGGATGGTTCTCACTGGGGATAACTCTTCTCCGCACTCCTTACGGATTACATGGACCCGTGGCTGGTATTTGTGCATGGAGTGCAGAATGATCTGAGTCGGGGGAGGAAAACACATTGAGCATGGCTGGGGAAAACGGACATGTACGCTTGTGGGTGCATGAGATATAAAGACCTACACAGTAAAATAAAGAAAGAAAATGTTAAAAAAAAAAAACATTCAAATGCACAAAACATTAAGTCATGTTCAACTCAGACTATGAAACTATGAAACTATGAGACTTTTACTATTTCATATGAGATGAGACTTTTTAATATTAGATTAGAAATGTACATTTTAAATAATAGTTTATTGTGAAATTTAATGTGTTGATTGTAAATAATATGTAGTCATATTACTGGCTACAATAGTAGTATGTCATTCCATACAACAGAGCCACATTAAAAAAGTATCACACAAGTGTGATGTGCTGCTACATACATGTCCTTGGTCATCCAGCTCGTTGTTGGTCAGTTTGAGTTTGTCGAAGCTGACCACCTGACGCATCCACGTCTCTCCTGAGGCCGGGGAGTCCGGATGGATGTATACTCTGGGAGGCACAGGGGAGTCGGCATTCCCCGCTACCATCCACTTGGAGCTGTGATACACGTACCTACACAATTCACACACATGACAGTGAGTGAGCAGGGTTTCTGTCTGAATGAACAACTCATTTACAAATCAAAAGATAAATTCGATACCTCAATAACTGATGAATAAATATACAGTAATAAAAAATAACAACAAAATGTTTTCTTACATGGGAGTGAATATACAAAAGCATAAAACCTTAAAAATAAAGTTAATATTTTACTCTTTATGACTTTAGGGCCGGATTGGACACCCCCCTCCACGCCACAGGTTAGACACCACTACAGGATTCATGCTCTTTTTAAACAAACAGCATTTCCCTTCTGTTTAATCCACGGCGCTTTGACGCCGGAAGTTTTGAAGTGAGCCAATGCGCACCAAAGTTTACATAATGTATTTGTCTTACGTTACGGCAGATGGACCAGTAACGTGCTATCCGGCATATCATTCACTTTAAAACGTGGTATAAACTGAATTTTAAACCTTTGAAATGACACCCACGCGGTTTATATCAGGCAAAGACTTGGCTGCACGGATACCACTGCAATAACACGCCGTTTTCTTCTGCTTTGTAACGACTTTTGCTGGTTTGACCTTCCAGGGTGGAGAGGTTAGGTATCCAAACGGCCCTCTCCAAAAGGGACGACAAAACCGCCGTGACAAAACACCGGTGCCAAGCACCATTTGTGGAAAGAAAGCTGAGGTTGCACAATTGAAAAATCCTGGGTTGTAGCAGGAGCAGTGTGTATGGAGTCTAAATCAGGACTACATGCTAAAGAAAATTGCTGTGCTATTCCCATTTATACAGTACACGCGTGTGAGAGTGTATATTTTGCTACAGCGCTGTAGGGTAAATTTCAGCTTTCATTCTTTTGGGGACATTTTTCGCGATTGTTTTTTTTCGCTTTAAAATCGCTTCTCGACATTGGTTAAAACTCACGACACATTCCCAAATTCCTTATATTGTGCTTTGTTTTTCGGAAAAATGGAAATGAATTTGTTTTTTCAGGGCTGGATGACACAAAACTATTGAACTATTTACGAATGACTTGTTTGATTGATTAGTAGTTCAGTGAGTCCTTTAAATCCTAACAGCACATTTAAAATAATCATAATCAAATATTAACAAGTGTTTTTGTTAACATCCAGCATGTTTGCTTCACATGATGCGTTAGCCTATTTCGATGTGTTATTATAGCTTAACAGATTATTGCGTCAATAAATTGCCTTGGGCTCCATAGTCTTGGCTATTGATAAAGGTGTTACGTTGATCCAACATGTTTAAACAATATTCAATTTTTAAAAGTATTTTCTAGAGTAACTGTTTTTTTGGGGGGGTTTTTATCAGTGCATAAATTCATCCTTTAACTTTTGGCATTGAATATATCTAACCAGTTCATTATCAAGCCCAGTGATTCATCAAAACAGTTGAATATAAGGTTTTAAGGATTAAAACAATTTCATTCGACATGCATTCACAAATCAATAAAAAGTCTTACTGTAGTTAAAAGTTACGTGGGACTAGAGGATTACATCACTGCCACGCTTATTCTACCTTTTAACGTATTACTTTATCTGAAAAGTCCAGTCAGCAAATTCACACAAAGATTGTGCCCTCATTTTAAAAATGTCAACATTATTAAAAAATGACCTTTTAAAATATTTTGTACACAATTATATAATTAATAAGATAGTGTACATGCTATAATTTACATCTATTACATATTATTAACTCAAAAAAAGTCTATCTTTTTGTTGAAATAAAGCTGAATGTGTTCTTTTACTTCACATTTAATTTGTTTTTTGGCGCCGACCACAGTCCCTCACGTGATGTCACGGGACTTGTGTCATGTGACTTTGTTATATATTTCGACAGGGATTGCTTTGACAAGTCAACAATAAAATGGTGTTTCCAATCTATCCGATATTCCAGTGTACTCAGATTCACTGGCACTCTATTCTGTTTTTACTTTTTCCTTCATTACGAGATTTGAGAAATAGCTTAAAAAAATTCTGACAGCAGGATCTCAAAGTTTAAGAAGCAGCATCTTTACGATTTACGAGCTTTGGAGTGAGTGTGCACAGGCCTGTGGTGGCGCTTTTTGTGGGTCTTACCTATATCGTTTATTGTCCACAGGGATTATATCCATGGCGATGTAATACTGCTGATGTGGATCCAAACCCGTAATCTTCACACGCATAGCGGGAAACATCCGGCTGCCAGGAGAACCAAAATCATTCTTTTGCAACACTCTGTCATTTTTAACTGGTGAATAATATATTATTCACCATCACAAAAAATGCATTAATAATAGCTTAATTAAATAATTAATGCCATAGAGTTTTGTTTGGCTTGGTTAGCGATATTAACTCTCTGAATAATTATTTTAATAGCAATTTTGCTGGATCACTTTTCAAATTATCATCTGGTTCAGGGCCTTGCTCATCTAATTTCTTCGAATCGTGCCTCATATTTCTTCTTATATATTTAATACTGTTTTCATCTTTAAAAATATTTCTTTCGTTCTCCTCAAGTTTCTCATTTCTTATTTTCTTCAGTCACCCATAAAGTTAGGCATTCACGCGAACCCCTGTCTCACCGTCCGGCCTTGGTGATGATCATCTCCGTGCCAATCTCGTGGAACCTTTTCCACAGGTCTGATCCCTGCAGGTCCACGCGGGTCTCCTCTCCGGTCCCGGTTACCGGCGCCGTGAACAGAGCTGCGGGCTGCGGGCTCTCCAGCAGCGCGTCCTCGCTCTCTGCTGCACCGAGATGAATTGAGATTGGCACGTGTTAATTGTAACATTCCATCACAAGCCAAGCGTTGTTCACGAGGTATTGCATTTACCTTTTTTTTTTTGACTCATTAAAACAAAAGAAAAAGAAATCTGAACGGGGTTAAAGCACGGTAACGTCACATGGTAACGTCACAGCAGAACAAAGGAAATAAGTTAAAAGCCTTATGCATACATTAATTTACAACACACAATTATTTCAAAAGGACAAGAGCGTAATAAATATTTTTTTAAACCCCTGTAAGTTATTTCCGTCTCTACGATTTAATGTCACGCTACTGGATATCCTTTAAAAAAAATAAAACTATGAGAAAGTAGAAAATCTACAAGCTTAAACACTGTCTCGAACTCAGTACTGACCTTAAAAATTTACAACGATTTTCACGCCAGTGCTTGAGTTGAAACCTGTTTTAATACTGAGGATATGTTCAGAGGAAACACTAACAGCGGTGTTTATGCGTCTCGCCGCTGTTGTTATTTGTGCTATTCAGCACAGGCCTCCCCAAGTGGTAGAAATTTATGGACATTAGACATGGGCCTAACGAGGCAAACTAACACAGAGACAACTCCTCAGCCAAATGCATTGTGAACTTACAGCGGGTTTAAATCCTAATTTGTCCGGGCCAGTCGGTTTATTTCGTCTGCAGACCTCTCAGTATCCTTTCCGTGGCAGTTTCCCGGCCTTTATACGCTGCTAATTGGCGTGTTTATGATTGCAACACAACTCATAAAGCCTCTCACATTAGTCACACTCACACCGCTCATATTTACTAGACCAGAGCAGTGATGTATCACAGTCTCACCGTGCGGCCCCGAAGGAAGCCTATTGTTGTTTTACTTTATAAACTTAATCTTTTTTCAGGCTTATGACCGAATTCTAGTCGGTGACAAGAAGAACAGAATATGAATTATTATGCAGACATGGAAAAAAATGCTCATGAATAAACACATAAGCGAGGATTAGGATTTTGGTCTTGTGATATAATAACAGAATAATAAGTGTGCGCGGGCAGCAGCTGAACAGTAATAAAACAGCTAAAACAAATGCATCTTATAATGACGGAGTATGAGCGTCATGTAATAATTTTATAATGCTGACATGTCAAACACCTATTTCTATTTTACATTATTATTATTTCTGTTATTTCTATTGGTATTATTATAACTTACGGGATCCGTCACTTCCACATTCAGCTTCACTGCCCCGGTCGCCGGTACACCCTCTGTCCGCCCGCAGTCCCGGGCTCCCGGTTACATCAGACACATCTGTTCCGTCCTCGAAGCCGGGGGACACGACCTCCTCCCCGCTCGTCCTGCGGCGTTTTTCCGCGCCGATCAACGCTTCCACTGAGAATGCATGCGCCTTGACGCTCAGCGCGCACGGGGACCTGCGCTTCTCTGCCATTTCTCCGTGTCTCGGGACAGAGGAAGGAGACGAAGGAGACCGCTCACGAGCTTGCAGACCGGGAGCAAGAAAAGTTCAAAACCGAGGAAGCCACAAAAAAGGTGATCCACGCTGACAATCCCGCGCCGAGGGCAGGGTAGTTTCTCCGTGCATGCAGGGAGCAGCTGACGAGACAGAAGGGCCTGGGACGAGCTGTAATGGTGTCTCCGTTATCCGTAGGTGCCTTGCGGAGTTTTGGAGAGTGTCAACAACCGAGCTTAGAGGAGAGTCGGGGAGAGGGACCTGTCAGTCACAGCGCAGAGCAACCAATCATGAGTAATCACAACCCCCCGGAACTTTTCCTTTGGTCCCGCCCGCTGTGGGGGCCGCTCGTGCCGCCTTATGTGGTAAAAGTAGAGCTGGTGAATGAATCATGTCTTCAGGCCAAGGAGAGCTAGGAGCGTCTCTCCGGGGCATTGCGCGCATTTTCGCACACCGGCCCAACATGCTTTGCATATCTGGCCATTAGTAGCTCCTGCACGACTGACGCTCCCCCCCACCCAATAAAAAAAGTCATGACAGAACTATCATACAGACTGAATCTAATACTGATTATTTACCTCAAAATATGCATGTCATGATCATAATACGAGTATGGAATTAAATTTTGTTGTGTAAAATATTATTTTTGTGTCTTTAACAAGTCTTTACAAATCCCAACTATGTCTATTGAACGAGCCTCACCGAGCAGCGAATGTTTAAAATACACAACAGTTTGTTGTGTACCATTTCACGTGTATTTTGGCATAAATGTCATGGCAACAGTGCCATTAACTTTAGTTAAATTTCGTTTTTTTCTTTTTCTACAACAGCTCAAATATGCAACTGTAAAAAGAGAAACTAGGGAATTGCTGCACTAAAAACAGCCGCATGATAGCTGTACACATGCTACAACCGTGAATCTATAGACCATTTATAGGCTAATGCAATAAGTATTAGTCTCTTAGTCGATAACGTAATATCAGATATGATAATGTCATTAAAACGATCATGATCTGATAGGCGTTTTTGCTATTTTCTTATGAAAAAAGTCAATCACGAGGTAATATTTCCTTCTCAAACCGAGCCCGAGTCTAACAGTAGCTAAATTAAATATTTGGGAATATGTTTGAAATACAGGGGAAAATGAGTGAATACAACCAGCTGGATAGAGTACATGGATGAGTTTGATTCGCTCTTACTGCACGTGTGGAAATAATCGTGCGCACTTTCAAGGCCGTGTTAACGAGCGCGGTCACGCCGGGAATGCGCGTTGGTGTGGCGGTGAGATATGGAGGGGAGAAGCTGGCTATAAATAAACAAAGCAGTGAGCCTGCGAGTGTGTGTGTGTGTGTGTACGGGTTTCTTTAGTTCTTGATGCTTTTTTAAAGACCTAAACTCGCCATTTATTCCAAATGTAATATGCACCGCGCGTGCTGCAGTTTGCATAAAATGGGCCAAACCAATGGCCCAATGAACCTGTTCATTTGTTGGTGTGTTTATTAAGCTGTTGTCTGAGTTAGAAAGTATAAAATGCCATTATTCACAACAGCATTTAAGTCTCCCGCTTACCTCCCCGGCTCCTTCGCCAAACTCAGTGTGAACATCGGGCCTCTGCTGGCTTGTTGGCCACGTACCCGCCGTTTGTTGGCGTAAATTTAATGTAAATATCTGGACATCAGGAGAAGTTCTTTGCCTATACCCTTTTGGGGTATCGGATCAAAATCTGCCTCTTTCACTTCCTCTTGGCGTTGTTTTTTTTTTTGTAAATTTAAATGTGGTAGGTTATTTATAATTCCATCACATTTACAGAGGTTGTCATTTGTTTAAAACAAAATTTAGATTGTAGTCGATGCCAGGCCTCCCGACTTAACCTGACACTGTCAAAAAACAAAACTTAAAAGAAATACTTTTGCTCCCTTACCAGCCTTGGAACCAATAAAAAAACATGTAAACAGATGTACTTAAAAAAAAAAAAAGACAGGAAAAAAAAAACGAAAAAGGGGCAGAATTTAGTAACAGCACAAAACGGATTTTTCCCTTTTTTCCAGTTTAAAAGGAATGTGTTCACAATCGTAATTTCTACATTGTTTATTTAAGTAGTAATTTAAACTGGTTGAATTTTATTTTGAAAATCTTCACTAGTGAACAAAGGTTCTGTATGAATTGGAATTTTTTTTTTTTATAAAGACTGTCTTATTTATGTATTTTAGATTTTATTTGTGCTTGTAAGTTAAATGGGTTGGGGTTTTTTTGTTTTTTTTCAGAAGAAACTAACATTACTGTATTGGCTGGCTGATCGTTAACAGAGTGCACATTATTTTCCCATCATTTTCATGAAATACAAAATAATAATAATAATAATAATAATAATAATAATAATAATAATAATAATAATAATGCTAATTCGATTGTTATTGTTGATTTTTGAAACAGCCATTGCGTGAAACTGATATCGTTGCTTCCAGAGCAAAAACACACTTCAGATTTAGATCACATAACTGTAACTATTATTATCACATTATCGTAACTTTATTATCATACTATGTTTCGTCGCAACAGTGTATTAAGGAATATAAAAACATCGGTAAGTCATGTGATATTTATTTATTTACGAAATTATTTTTTATATTATCTGTTGCTGGTGTGATATTTTTCATAATATCTTCGCACAGAAATATTTCCGCACATTTTAGTGACCTTTTTGTATTTATTCGACGGGTTTTTAAAAAAAACATTTCTATGTATTATTTATTTTTATTTTCCCCTTCTATCCGGCAGCTCCACATGTCCTTTAACATTACTGGGTTTTGTATATAAGTCAGGCTACTAGGTTAATAAATAAATAAATAAATAAATAAGTAATGTATTATTTACGCTGTTTTAACTAAGTTTGGCAGCTTGCCCTGCTAGTTTTGTTAAGTGTTTCAGTTTTTCATCCCCCGAAGCTGATAGGATAAAATGTTGAAAATGAAATAAAATAAAATAAATAAAATAAAAACTTTGAAAACAGGATGTAAGCTTTAAGCATCAGCACATATTAACGCGTGGCCATTTTCTAATGTAGCTTTTTAAAATAAATAAATAAATAAATAAATAGATAAATAAAAATTAAATTTTTAATATAAATCACAGGTTGCTCGCGGCAGGCTTCGCCTCCATACATGGAGGCCGGTGCCGCGGTGCCGCTATAATAGGCTCAAGCTGTTGCTTTGATTTATCATCCTTCCCTTTAGTCTCCAGTTTGTGAGATATTGAACGAAGGTAATTAATTTGGGAAATAAACAAAAATACTTTTAACAGCATTTTGTTTTAATGAACTTAATATTCAGTCCAGTTGTGACTGACTATATCCTTTAGTCAAGTTCAAAGCATTATCCTTAATTACCCGGTCACATGCAAGTGCCGGGTTACCTGATGGCTTTTAACGACTTTGAGAAGACTTCAGCCAATCAGAGCCCTGCGCATTTGTAACTTTATCTAAAGGACAGATTTTGCCACTTTGAAGGTGGGCGTAACCCGCTGCACCAAGTAGCCTCAGCTGTTTATTAAAAACCTTTGACATAATTACCTGTGAGCTTTGAAGGGACCCGTGGAAGGGTAGAAGTGCCTGAACAGGGGAGTCTGGGTAATACATTGTTAACAGTTATTTAGCGCCTGCTAATGGGCACGTGGAACACTGCCAGCCATTTTATGGCGGAAGTGGCATGAGAGCAGGGAAGGTGTGTGAGTTTCTTTCTGTGTGCCTGTGGGGAGAGACCTACATACAAGGCAGCGGTAACGCAGTGCCTTTTATAGGCTTCAGGAGTGATAACTTTTCCACAGTTTTGTAATGTGTCACACTGATCTTTCCAGAGGACATGACGTTTTAGTGCTACAGCTGATCTGAGGAAAAAAACAGACATCACACAGATGCGGTGGTGTACACAAAGATGGATGTAGTTATACGGGGAGAAGTGCAACATTCATCTTCAGCCATCTGTTTCCCTCCAGAATCGAGGGTCCCTGCTACACATCCGGCATGTCCTGGGGAGGCAGACCCTAGCCCGAGAACTGCTGGATCCTCTGCATGGCTCCACTAAGAAAAGCCACGACTTGAACTCTATCTGCAGTTGAGGCAACACTGCAAAGTAAACGACCGGGGCCCCTCCGAGCATATCCTGCTTATGCTGGCCCAGAATCACTCGTCATCCAAGTGAAGTGACCCCCGCGTTCTTTCATAAAGTTAACCTTCCATTCAAAATGTGGTATTTACTGACACACTTGATAGAAGTTGACGGATCTATGACATTTATTGATTTTTTTTTTACGAGCCGGTTCTGGTCTCGACGCCGTTTATTCAGGCCTCTGTGCGCCTCGGATGCTATTCTAGTTGAACTCCTGCTCTGGCTGCAATAGTTTGTCTCATTTGCACAAGCGCAACACACAGACAAAGACAGAAAGAGAGAGAGACAGATGGCTCTGTGCACCTCTGAGTTACAGCCCGAAACAGCAGGAGTCATCCTCTTATTCAGAGATAAAAAATGCTTTGCTCAGCTTACTAGGCTGCTCCTACACACATCACATTATTGTTTTCATGGTATCAAACTGAAACTTATTTAGTATAATTATCTTAGATAAAGCGAAAGAAGAGGGTTCAATATAATAATCTACTATGTCAATAAATAAAAAAAGGAGTGTTTAGAGTAGGGAGGTGAGAGGAAGCAGTCATAACTGTAGAAGTTAACTGTAGAATTAAAGTTGCAACTAGTCTGAAGTCAGTCCATGATGAACAGATCTGAAGTAATTTACATCAAATCCTCAAGGACATCTACCTGTTTAAACCTCTTAATGCATACTTTTTAGACACAAGCTGACACTCACAGGTGGTTTTGCTGACCTGGTTTGCCCTTCTTTAGATGGATTACATGCATGACTCATTGCTAGCTTTTGTCATCATTTCTAGCTGTTGATGATAAATACTGTTTCTCAATGGATTGAGAATAGAAGACAGCAGCCTCATGATAGGTTGGAACGGGCAGAGGACAAAGCCTTAAAACTATTCTGTAAGTGCGATTATGATATGCTTAGAGAAACAGTATGTTTTTGATGGTGTTGAGGCATTTAAACCATGTTGTGACCATGCATTTCAGAGAGAGAGATAAGAGAGATATTTTGATGTTATTATCAGCGGGGTTTGTTGGATTATTGGAGGAACGTCATACCAGGGACCACCGCTTTAATAAAGGAGCTTCAGTGAGTGATTTATCCAATTAGAGCACATTTGATGTGTCATTGCTTCTCAAGATTAGACGGGGTGCTAAAGGACGGGGTTTTTTTTTTTTAATTTAGAGATGTTAGCCTTTTGCATCTTGGGTTTATACTTTAAACTTAGAAAGCTAAACGAAGGAGTTTAACAATGAAAACGGTCCTTCCTGATTGTCTGTTGAACGCTTTATGTAGTGGTGCTGTAAGTAATTGTCTCTGAGCTCGAGGGAGGTCAACAGAGGTCAACAGCTCCACAGGGTTGGCTCCAGTCATATTTATCCAAGTCAGCAGGAGACGCAGTTATACATGTTTCTCGGGCTGATCTAAGGTCTGTTAATTACAAAGCATAGTCATAATTTGTGGAAGTAAACAGTTCATTTTCTGGCACTGGACACACTGTTAAACAAGCATCTCTCGTATCCAAAAGACAACCTGGTCCAATTCCACAGCGATGCAACAGTGATCTGCGTGTTTCATCGCCTCATAGTCTTCACATGTGCAGTGATTGGTGGCAGGGTGCCCTACCGCTTGAAGATATTTGAACTTGGCAGGCTTTGTTGACCCCATCTTGTGGCCTCGAGGAAGACGCCAAACCCTTACCTGTCCAATCAATTTTAAGATGCAAATGTAATGTTTTTAATGCCGTTAGAAAGCAGCCAAACAGCTCGTCTCATTACCTCACTGCCTTCTTTTTTTTCCTCCCTTCAAAGACAGACAGACAGACGGAGGAGGGGGAGGGCGGGAGGCGCAGTTGGGATGGAGAGAGAACAAGCGAGCAGGTGCTGTTTTTATGGTTTTTCTTCATCCAGCGAAGAAGAGGTGAAAACTTTTTCTCCTCTTATAACCCACGAAACCACGTGAAGATCTGAGTGGTGTTGTGTGCCTGTGTGTGTATTTGCACGGGTGTGCATGAGATCATAAGAAGAAAGGATTGTGTATGTAGTGGTTTGATTACCCTCCTTGTTTCCTGCTACATCATTTTGAAAGATATAACTTTGTGTGTGTGTGTGTGTGTGTGTGTGTGTGTGTGTGTGTGTGTGCATATATAGATAGTCTATCATCGTGTGTAATCACCACTACAGCTTCCTGCGATCAGACTGCATAATAAGCTGCTAAAAAGCACACAGATTAGAACTATGGTTAATTAAACTCAAAATACTCGGGTCGTTTTTCTTTTTTGAAAGTTCCTTTCTCACTCACGTACTCACGCACGCAAACACACACACTCTGCTAACGAATGCAAAGCTCATCATAGAAACACCGCAATTTGAAAATAACAACAATCATAAAAAACCATACAAACATCTGCAGCTCGTAACTAGCGTCTCAGGCCAAACCCAGCACACGTGCCTCTTAAAACTGGAGAACAACGGTTATTTTCATCTCTTAGATGTTGGAGTTTTATTTCTTTTCTCTTTCTCTGGCTCAACTGGAACCATTTAAGCATTTTTTTTAATCAAAGAGCAAAGTCGTTAAAATTGAGGATTGGCGGCGAAGGCGTCCGTTAAGCCTGCCTCTCCTCCCCGCCTGCGCTCGGCGCTCAGGCCAGCACTAACTAGCATTTAGCGCAAATGTAAGGAACGCTGTTTTATTACTGTATTTAAGGAATGTCTCCATTATAGCGGACAGAAAGCATATATATGTATATACGGGATTTTATTACCTTGTTATAAATAAGCGTTTCAGTGTTTTCGGTGTTTTTCGCCTGGTGCCTGGTGCTTACTATTTTTAAGCGTTACTGAGGCTTCGAATTACACAATTTTAGCTGGAGAGAGAAAGAACAATTTCTAAAGTAAATTCAACACATTAAAAGGTTTAAGGAACTTTTATCCACACCAGTTTAATAAAACACCCCCACACACACACCCATAAATGTCTCTGACATCCATTTTTGCTCAATATGAAACAACATAGGCAATTTCTTAGTTGTCAGCTGCAGGTTAATACATTTTGTAATCTCTGAGATGGTGAAGATTCACTCTGAGAGAGCCCAAATTGATCAAACTTCTTAGAGCTGTACTTAAGAACCACCTCAAGGCACTGTTTATGGTATAGGAGGGACAATAAGACTCTAGTGCTTCACTTACTGGTTCTGTGATATGCTTAATAAAGACATAACAGGCAGTGCCAGACTCAATTATGTCCAGTTATAGGTTTTGTCTCATACCAGTTTTAAGTTTTAAGTCATTCACTTGCTGCTCACTTTTGTTTGGTGTAACAAAACTACTTATATATACTTATATATATACTACTTAAATATATTTTAAACACCAAGTTTAAGGGTCAGGGTGGATTGATGGTTTGGTTTGGAAGAAGACTGTCTTGCACGTTAGAAAGATCTGTTTTCTGTTTTTTCCAGGCGCAGAGTGAGTCTCAGTCAGTTGAGACTATGTGCATACACTTCCCATAATGCATAGAGTGAAAGGTGATTGCAAACAAAAATAGTATCAGCTTTATCCTTGTTGGCATCCCAGAAAATGCACGATAAAAGAAAAACAATAAAAACTGGACTGAATTGTAAAAAGAGGGGCAGATATTTTATTATTAAGATTTTCCTTTTAAACACTTCTCAGAAGATGTACCTCTCCACCACAAACACTGAACTGAAGAGCATTTTTAAAATGTACAAACTTTACCCAATGTCACAAGTTAAAGTCCTTTGTTTATTTATCTATTTGGCTTGTTGATAACTAGAGGGCCTTAATTTGACATGCGACAATACCTGTCACTTCATGTACCGCGGGACCTTTTACTTGTAGTGACCAATACTATCCGACAGTAGATTTTGGCCATGCAAAGCATTCACATTCACGCATGAGTACATAAAAACGTATGCCTATATATACAGTATGTGCTGGACTCGTAGCCGTGTGTCTGCAGTGATACAGCCTCGGGGAGAAATGTGTTTTTGATATAGAGTCTCTTCCTCTCCCTGCATGCGTCTAATACGCTCCCTCTTCCCAGGATAACAGGGTCACAGCATGGAGACCTCAACGACTCCACACCTGGAATAACACCACCCAGAATATCCGCTCCGCTCTGCCCGTGAGCTTGTGTGTGTGCTTGTGTGTGCGCGCGTGTGTGTATAAGGGAGATCGAAAAAAGGGAAGAGAGTGAGAGAGGCTTTATGAATGACAGAAGGGAGGTGGTCGTGCGGTGCTTTCAAGTCATCTGTCTCACTAATTTCTTTTTCCTTCTCTCTCTTTGACACATACTCAGACACAAAAAGAGCTCTGGTGTTTTTTTTGATGGTCTGTTTTGCAGCAGAGGAAATATGAAACACCCCGAGGCATTTGTCAGTGGTCAGTTGCATGTTCATGGGCTTTCTTGTGTGTGTGTGAGTGTGAGTGTGTGTGTGTGTGTGTGTGTGTGTGTGTGTGTGTGTGTGTTTGAGTGTGTGTTCACGGATCACGTTTTAAACTCACAAACCCATGTGCGTCACTTTTCCCCCTGACACACTGCTGAGGTCTGATTAATAAAAGATGAGTTTAGGGGAAGTATGACTGTTTTGTTTGCCCCCCCCTCCCCCTCCCCACCCCGCTGCAAAAAGAAAAGAGGGGATGAAAGATGGAGAGAGAATGAAAGCAGAGCGAGAGAGGGCAGGGTCCACTCTGATCACCCCAGGACCGCACTGTGAATGGGCCGTTGACCCAGAGTGAGGGATGGATGGAGAAAATAGAGGGATGCAGCGAGGACGCGGAGAAAGAATGGGAATTCATATATTCACAACTGTTTGATGCCTGCGGTGTGCCTGGGTAACTATAGCTCTTTTTCTTTAGCGCGCTCCTCCTCCCAGATCCCTCTTCTCCCCTCTTCTCCCCTCTCTACTTCTTTTTTTTAAAATACCCCTCTCTTTGCCCTCTTCCTGCTGATCTGTGCCAACCACCATGAAACCACCGCCACATTAGAGCCTTTAAAGGGCACTGCCTGGCATCCTGCTCCCACCAAACATATTATAGCCTAGTCGTGCAAACACACACACATGTAAGAGTGTGCATGTGTGTCACATAAAGTTTCTGAATTCACATCTATAGGGTTGCAACATATATTAAGTGCTGGGGGATATTTTTCATCCCTACAAAACTGCCACGTGTCGTCGTGGCTCCAAATAAACTCCAAAGATGTTGACTGCTTCTAACAGACTGTGGATGGGGAAGGCGGCAAATAAATGGCTCACATATACCGACAGAAAAATGATATTAAAGCTGAAGAATTTACAAGGAATATGGTTTGGACTGATGTTTATAGAGTGGAATATTATTATTACATTCCTACTTGTATAGTTTTATGAAACAGAGCAGTGAATAGGACTGAGCTTTGTTTTGGCGTTTATCCATTCGTCCCTTCGTCATTACTCAATCCACTGCTTTATCAGTCAGCTGTTTAGCAGTCCATCTGTGAATCCGTGACCCACTTATCATTTATATAGCACAGAAGGTTGTGAGTGGTGGATATAATTCTTCTCACACCCCATCTGAGACTCCAACAGCCCGAAGCCCTTTAATTACCCCAGAAAGCTCGGCATTTTGACTCAGTTTGAGCTTCGTCTTTCATCTTTCACATGAACTAACCCTCTGAACATTGTCTCGCACCCACACACTTACACAACAAACACAAACACATAAGCCACACATGCCCATGTGAGGATTTTATGATTTGTTAATGAGGCAGTGAGGATGTTGCTCATGCCCCGCCAAGTAGGATGCAGCTGGATGGCACTGACCACACCTGCTGACATCATGCTACCATGATGTTTGTTTGTGTGTTGTTTAATTTGACAGAGATGAGATAATGGATTATTGGATGGGTTATTTTTATGTGATCTGGCAAAACTGGGTTGTTAAGTGAGAGTGTTCACTTACCTGTACCCTGTACTTGATATTGGCCTTTAACCTCCATGTGGGGTGAATAAAATCTGACCTTTTTTTTTTTTGTAGTGATAAATAACAACAAAGTTGAGATTTGTCAGCTGCATATCTGTAATGCACATCTCCCGTTTCCACTAAGTGCCAAAGTTGGTCCGTTGGATTGAGATACAGTGACTGTGGAGGCCATTTGAGGGCAGTTGGTTGTCATGTTCAAGATGATTTGAGGTTTTTGACATGGTGCATTATCCTGGTAGAATGAGCCATGAAAGGTTGAGTACACTGTGATCATAAAGGAATAGGCATTGTCAGCAACGATACTCAGTTAGGCTGTGGTGTTTCAACTATGCTCAACTGAAACTAAGGGCTCCAAATTGCCAAGAAAATATTCCCCAGACAGTCACACCACTGCAATCTGAATCATTGACAGAAGGCAGGATGAATCTATGCTTTAATGTGGTTAGCACCAAATTCTGACTCTACCATTGAGACTCATCAGACCAGGCAATATCTTTTCAATCTTTTGTTGTCCATTTTTGGTGAGCCCGTGTGAATTGTAGCCTCGCTTTCCTGTTCTTAGCCGACAGGAGTGGCACCCGGTGTTCATCTTCTTGTACATTTTGAGATGCTCTTCTGCATATGTTGATTGTCATGATTGATTGAGTTACTGCTGCCTTCCTATTAGCTTGAAGTAGTCTGGTTATTCTCCTCTGTACTCTGGCATCAGCAAGGTGTTTTTACCCAGAGAGCTGCCGCTCACTGGAAATAAACTCAAGAAAATATCAGTAGGTCAGCAGTTGGTGTCCATCTGGCACCAACAACCATTCTTCTCCTTTCTGATGCTTTTTTTGAACTTTAGCAGGTCATCTTAACGGCATGCCTGCATGCCACAATATATTTGGTTTCTGCTGTTTGATAACAGCATGAGTGAGCAGTTGAAAAGGTCTGCCCAGTAAAGGTGAGTGTATACTGCATACTCTAAATACAAGGTACCAAATTTCTAATACTGGAAATCTCCACTCTCAGAATTTTCTGTTTCAAAGCAGGCACTTGCAAGATACTCTGTGAGTGGACAGATCTCCTAATGTAAATAAACAAATTTCAAAAAAATTGACAATTGTTCTCATCTTTTTAATATTAATCTACAGATATGAAAAAGAGTAAGCACTGACATTGAATTTTGTATGTCAAGTATCTTTGAAATACATTGTAAATTAAACTAAATAATGGTATATTCACAAGGTAATTCATCATGGAGAGATCTTAAGACCTGCGAAGAGACCAAATCTATTTTGATTGTATATTTGATGCAAAAAAAGCAGCGCCTGTGTGACAAGTACAAACACACGCATATGCACATCTTCTACCAATGAATCCCAAAGCTGCAGCTCAAAAAGAATCTACATCACAGACCGTGTGGTACTATGAAGGCTCAGATTCAGAAAGTTCCTTCCATCAGTGAGCCAAGAAAAAGTGTTTTGGTTCGACAGACGAACTGCAGGCTTTACTGTCAGGGAGTATCACTGTCCATGTCCTCTAACTTGGCTATGTAAACAGCATTTATAGGTTTATTAAAAACACCCTGTATTACTAGAGGTCATAGGAACAGTTACTGGTGTATGTGACAGTTTGTTTCCCTTTCATAATGGGCTCCGAGTGGGGCAGGTAATTATGACAGGCAGTCTCTTGGGCTGCAGATTGATGAATGAGTGTTTACAGTCCTTGGACAAAGTACAACACGAATGTTGGAGCCTCGGAGTATGTGGGCATCTTATTACTGGCAAGCACAACCTTTAACAACATAATGATATTTTATCCCTGCTCTTTATACTGTCTCCCCAACTGTCTTCCTTTTCATTTATATCCCCTTCTATCGCCTATGTCTGTATTACAGTACATTTTCCCATCTTTTTCACCAGTGCTCAGTTTCACCCATTTATCTTTGTGCTCTTCTCTGCAATTTTATTGTTTTTCAATATAAATACTTTTTTTTACTGTCTTCCTCCTCTCATCCCCACGTTCATGGCAGCCTGGTTCCGCTGGAGGTTTCTTCCTGTTAAAAGGGAGTTTTTCCTTCCCACCATCGCCAACTACTTGCTCAGAGGGAGGTCCTTACAATGTAAAATGCTTTGAGGCGACTGTTGTGATTTGGCACCATATAAATAAAAATGAATTGAATTGAACTGAACTGAAATTGAATAGCGGCTACCCACAATCCTTTGCATCCAAAGCTAGTTTGAAGAGACAACACACAAATAGACAGACTGAGGGCTGGTCTAGGCTTTTTTTCTGTTAACATAGCACATCACATTGACTTCTCTTTTAAAGTTGGGGCCATGGTCAGACCTGTGATTTACAGATTGGACTCTTAACTGTAGTTTACGCCCTTAAATGGGTCAATTTTAATGTGATTTCATCAGCCTTGGCCAAGCAGGCACGAAACACATTTTTAAAATGTGGGCCTGATTTGAAAATGTTTGGAAACCTTACCTTTATGAAGCAGTCGACTTAAAACTTAGCAACGGAGACCACTCGGGATGTTTTCCCCTGTGAGTTGCTCGGCAACACAACTGTTGTATGAGATGGTGATGAGTGAGAATAACAGTGTTTTCAGCTTTGTCTGAATAGCTGCACTTCATGCTAAATATACTGAAAGAGTGGAGATTGTTGTTTGGTAACTGTTAACAATGAGAAAAAAATAATATGCACCACTGCAGCGATTTACAAAGTCAAACACATACGTTTTTGAACAAACAAATAACTGTAATGCGTTCAAGTAATTTTTTCTTTACATTGAAATGTAAAGAACAACTCTCTCTGACCTTGGTGCAGGAGTGTGCATGCCCTATGCTCTCCTCACACACTGCTTCAGAGAAAAATCCACAATGCATTTGTCACATGTCAGCGATGATAATGTAGCAGTCTGCCTTGGTGTACAAAGTTTCTTTTACCTGTAAGCGATGCTTAGCTTTACATGACGCTTAGGAGTAAACATTCATTAGTACAAGATTACTAGCAGGCAGCTTGTTTTTTAACCTTTGAAGTGAGGGCCAGGGCTGCTGTTTTCTACTCCAGTCATTTCATATCAATAGAGGCATGATATTCTCATGTGATTCAGCAAGAAAACAAAGAAACAGATGTCTCCAGAGGTGAAATGGTTACTTAAAAATTGTCAGATATGACATAAAAAAATGCTGTAATGCAAAGTAAACCAAAAAGATCCAATAACAATATTAAATCTGCAGAATTCCTTCAGATCGTTACAATACAGTGCAGTTTTGTCAGCTGTGTCGCCTTGTTATGCACAAGCTCTAATTTGGCATTGTTGCCTTGATGCTTGGCTATATTGAGTGCCAAGACATAATGGTCCCGTAATCTACGGCCAGCATTATGATGTTACAGGGGGTGGTGGTGGTGGCATAAGTCGCAGGTTTGTCAGCCACTAAACTGTGGTTTGTGTCCTGTTGAGACCTTTGTGTTTTGCACTTTTTCATCCATTAAGTTCAGGAAGAAATTGTGGTTTGGGTTCAAATATGGCACTTCAAACAGTAACACTGTCAGGAGACAGGAGTGACACATCACTAATACCATCTCCCAGACACCAAAGGACATCTTGTGGGTAAATGTCCTATGCTAGTAAATATAGCATGGTGAAGTTTTCTTTGTGAATCCCTGCTGAATCTGTGGATTTACTATTATGGCCTGTCGCCATCTTGTTTTGGAAAAGATAGCCAAATGCTAAGTTATCAGCTAACTTTAGCAAGCAGTAAAACAGCAGAGCTTCGCTGACTAAAACAGGAGCAAGCTGCTAGTGCAACAAATCCTAGATTATTGCATTAAAAAGTCCACAACCAGAGGCAAGAGATGAAGCCTTAACAGAAATCTAGCAGGTAAACCACTTGTTTTGGGATCCAGCTGTCAGAATCAGAGCATCCCACACCCCAGAAAATGCCTTAATTGATAACACTTAATCAGATGAGTTTAAAAAAGATTCCCCCAAACAGCACATAATGAAAGTGGGAATTCTCTGCAGAGATCGAATCCATTTTTTCTGCCAGGCTGAAGTAAAGTTGGGCATTTTCAACATGGTAGTCTGAGGACTGACTGGCTTGAGCCAGCCTAAAGTGACAGAGAAAATTTTGTGCTGGCTTTATTTTTCAGCCGTGGAGGTTGCAGCTTGATTTATACCCATCACTAAAACTGGAAAATATTGAAAACTAAATTGGTGAAATAACATTTAGTACATGTGCATTGAGTATAGCTTTCTATTTTTCTTTTCTTTTTTTTTCTTTTGAAAACTTACTCAGGACTCTGAGCTGGTGTTATTGTGGCTGGACCTTTTTGCTCAGTTTTAGCTTCTTGTGTAGGCTCCGAGCCTTAGAGGAAGCAGCAAAAGGAAAGGAAAGAGAAGACGACACATTGGAATGAAAACCAATAAATGCACCTCTCTACGAATCAAGACAAACAGGAGGAAAATGGATCGGGGTGCGCTCACTTGCTCGTTTGGAAACTATCAGCTGATGTTATCTGTCGATCAGACCGCCGTGTGGCTGATGGTGGGAGCTAAATCCTTCTAAATACGACGAGGTGGTGAGAGGACCAAATCCAGTGAGCAATCAAAACACAGAGAAAGGGGCTGAAATGGGAAAGAGAGAAACAACTCTGTGGACACAGCAAATTTACTCCTAATAGACTATGACAAGGACCCATTTTTGGTCCTGTGGTTTTGGTTTTGAGTGTGTGAGTGTGTAGACAGTCCAGGAAAAGAGATCATTGTCTTGCGATGAAAGATGA
>VUQG01022002.1:40749-53937 GCA_015106755.1 Etia nguti | reverse complement strand
TCATGGGATTCTCTTATCAAGACTGGAGAGCTGTGTGGGTATTAAAGGAACTGCACTTGAATGGTTCAGATCCTATTTAACTGATAGAAGTTTTTCTGTCAGGTTTGGTGGCTCTTCATCCTCTTCCACCCCCCTTACATGTGGGGCCCCTCGAGGATCTATCCCGGGCCCAGTACTCTTTTCCCTTTATATGCTCCCATTAGGCTCTATTTTCAGGAAACATGGAATCTCATTTTACTGTTATGCCGATGATTCTCAAATCTACTTTCCTCTTAAAAAGAATTCTACAGACTCTCTAAAAGTTTTGCTAGACTGCCTTGATGACATTAAATCATGGTTTGCAATAAATTTTTTGAATGTAAACGATCAAAAAACTGAGATTGTTGTATTTGGACCTTCTGACCCTCGTTTTTCGCTTAAGGGTGACCTTGGTCTTCTGGAAAAGTCCAGAACTCCCTTTGCAAAAAATCTGGAATTGTTCTTTAATAGCAGTTTTTCATTTGAGAAACAAATACATTCTGTTGTAAAAGCCAGCTTCTTCCAGCTCAGGACCCTTGCAAAAACGAAGAACATTTTCTCATCTGCTGACTTCGAGAAAGTGATACATGCATTTATTTCATCCAGGCTTGACTACTGTAATAGTCTTTATTTTGGTATCAGCCAGGCTCTGCTCTCTCGTCTTCAGCTAGTTCAGAATGCGGCAGCCCGACTCTTGAGAGGCACTCGTAAACATGACCATATTTCTCCAGTCTTGGTTCATTTACACTGGCTTCCAGTACGTTGCAGAATTGATTTTAAGATGTTATTGCTTGTTTTTAAGTCTCTAAATGGATTAGCTCCTTCATACCTCTCTGATCTTTTAACTAAAAATACTCCAAATCAACTCTCAGGTCAGCTGATAAGTTGCTTCTAGTTGTCCCTAGAAGCAGGCTAAAAAATAGAGGAGACCGGACCTTTGCGATTGCTGCGCCCAAACTTTGAAACAGTCTTCCTCTTCATATTAGGATCTCTCCAACATTCGACATTTTTAAAACCTGTCTGAAAACGCATTTTTACTCTTTAGCAATGAATTAGGACTGAGTTTTTTTTTTATTCTTTGTGTGTTTGTTCTACTTTTTACTTTTTTACTATGTACAGCACTTTGGTCAACCTGTGTTGTTTTTAAATGTGCTTATAAATAAATTGATTGATTGATTGAATTGAGTATCATTTAAACACAGCAGTCTACCTGAGTATTATTGCTGACCATGATGAACCCTATATGACCACAGTGTAGCCATGTTTTGATGGCTGGTTCCAGAAGGATAGCATGCTGTGTCACGACGTTCAGATCATCTCCAATGGTTTTAGTAAACATGGCAATGATTTCACTGTCTTCGTCCTGTCTTGTCTACAATATCCTGACTCACAATTTGAACCTGGTATTCAATACCTACTGCACAATCCACTTTGTATTGTCTGTCCTGTCCTTGTGTATTGTACATAGATATAGTTGGTAATAGCACCTTTTTAGCTCTTAATTGTAACCAAATTTAGCGAGTTATAATTTATTTGTAATTTCTAGTTTTATGGAGATATATTTTTTATATTCTTATAATGCACCATGGGGGGTTCGGGGTGAAACACCATTTTGGTACGCTACATACTGTGTATATTGTTGTACTGACAATAAAGACCTTGAATCTTGAATCTTGAATCTCCATAATCACTAGATCTCAATCCAATAGAGGTGGAACAGGAGATTCGCATCATGGATGCACAGATGACAAATCTGCCGCACTTGGGCTAAAACTCTCTGAGCAACTTTCCCTCCTTGTTCAATCTATCTAAGACTCAACTAGGTGCTGGAAAGAATTTATGCAGTTCTGATGGTAAAAGGGGGCCCAACCCAGAACTAACAATGTGTACTTAATAAAGCGATTAGTGAGTCTATAGTAACATGCAGTGGGAAAAGCTCTTGTATTTGTTGTAGCGCTACAGCATAGAATACCACATGAGAAGGATGTTTGAATAGTGGAAGATGTTGGGGTGAATCTTATAACTGAAGCAGAAATACACAGTGTCAGGTTTCAGAGTTTGTATTGTACCGAATGTTATCTACACACCTATGAATGTGAAAGTCAGTGTAATACATATCAGCCAGTCGGCCAGCACAGGTTGGACTGCAATGCCCTGCCTGATCTTATGACACCTCCAGTTTATCTCAACACCCTTTGGAAGCATCTGACTCCAGGTCCAGCTGGACTAAACAAGAGTTTTCAGATAAATAAATAAACAGACAAACTAGCCCCACCTCCTAAGTGTATCTTCCTCATAATAGCAACATCTGTGCTTTTGCATTTTGAATGAATTCATTTTAGTAGTAACAGAGTATTCTTACATTGTTACATTGAGGTTTTTACTTAAGTAACAAAACAAAAAAAAGTCTGAGTGCTTCTTCCATGTCTGAGAATTTCATCTGTTCAGTCAGTCCATCTGTTGACTCTAAACCCACTGATACAGACCTGTACTTTAACGGGAAGTACACTACATTCCAATAAATGCACTGGTTTTTTTGGACTCGCACAGAACTTCTCACATCTGTCCCCCCTACCTATTGTGTTAAATGTTTGCCACCTCATAATTTTACCAAGAACTTAAAGGCACGCAATGAGAGGAAGAAAAAAAAAAAATCCAGCATGTGTGAAAAGGAGAGCTCAGGCTGAAAGTGGAATTACCCCTGACTTTTTGCCAAAAAAGAGACTTGCAGGCCTGAGCATCACATGTCTGTCATAGGTGTTTTCCAGTCAAACTGTGTCAAACTGCAAAAGCCATTCTTGCTTTTGTTCTTTTTGTTTTTTATATCTTGACTGATCGGTGTTTTCTTGTTGTTGCCACAAGAGGGGGTAAGTTACAACAATCCCCCAGTCACTACTGAGCCCTATGGCAACAGACGCACAAGCTCGAAGACCCACAGGGGCTCATCACAGCCCCACTGCTTACATCATAATGCATATTATTATTATTATTATTATTATTATTATTATTATTATTATTATTATTATGGCCGTTTCGGAATCATTTTACATTAAATGGATATAGCTACACATAGTGCGTTCACGCTGTCTCATTTCCTGACTGTCCAGAGAGACAGCGAGAGGAGATACGGGGACACGGACAGAGAGAGAGAGAGCGTGTAGGGTTAGAACTGAGAGAGAAGGGGAGAGAGCGAGAGAGAGGGAGAGAGATAGACATGCACAGAAGAGGAGGAGGAGGAGGGGGAGGCTCCTGATACCAAGACACGGAAAAGCAGGGGAGGGAAAGAGAGAAAGAAAAAGGGGCTGGTGGAGGAAGAGGAGCGGGGAGTTGGAGAAAACGGGGAATAAGACTTACAGAAAGCATACAGAGGAGAGGAAGGAGAGTACCTAGTGCTTTGGACATCCCCTCCTTTCTTCTCTTAGGCTGTCACACCAGATTGGACTCAGAAGGACCGACACCGCGTCCACCCCAGACCCCATGGGGTAACAGGTATGTCTGACTTCCTTATATTACTAGTAGCCCTTTAAAAAAATTACAGCGTTCAGCCTGTCTCCCTTTGGTAACAGGTTTAAGATTTCATTGAGACGCGGCGGATATCGCAATATTTCCATGGCTTCAGGCTCTATCTTACCAACAATTAGTTTTCTGCCTCACGGAGCCATCGCGTCTACAGCTGATAGTTGGTGGGCGCACAGGTTGGAGACATGACACAATGCAACTCTTCACAAATCGTGGCGCTATAGTAGTTGGCCATCGGAAAAGCTACTGTATGAAGGCCTGTCTGTCTGTTTTTTCTTTCTTTCTGTTTTTTTCTCTCTCTCGGTGCTTTTTAGTCCAGTCCGTCGGCATCATGTTAGCCACGCAGAGTGTATTTTGACAGCGATATACCCGACCGAGTGAGCAGGCAACAGTCTGAAAGTACGCCTACCTGTTCCATACGTGACAGCCAGCTGTCTATTGCGCTTGTTGATATTTGGAGAAGCTGTAATTTGTTGAATGGATACGCATATTAAAGCCATATTTCACACATTAGGCGGCGAATTATTAAACAGATAGACAAAAAAAAAATCTATTCCTGTCCACTTTGCTGTGTTTTTCCACATGTGTTTGAAGATACTAACAAACTGCTTCAAATCCAAATGAATATTACTCGTATAAATGGGTATTAACAAATACTTTTTTCATTGTTAGCGCGCAGGAAGAAAATACAGTTTCCAGTTTGGGTAATTTCGACTGGTTTTGAATAAAGCCATGCACCACTTAGTCAAACGTGTCCTTTTGACTTTTCGAAAAAGCCCATCTTTTAGGTTAGGCAGGTGTATGTGACACTTGCCGACACATACATCATTTTTCTCTTGGGGTTTGTGTCAGCTCCTCGAGTTTGACGAAACCACCGGATCCTGCTGAAAATTTTTACAAAGTTTTGAAAAGCATGACACGATATCGCCACACTGATTGGGGTGTGGGGGGATTGTCAAGCGCACACGCCGTACCAGAAAATACGAGTGATGCTCCGTACAGCCGTCTGGAGGGGATTCAAAATGAAAGCGCTCTGAGTCTGGAAGACAAGGGCTTAAACCCTCCTCCTTCTCCCCTCGATTAACCTCCGTTTGGGGGATTTCTCCAGCTGGAAATTTCTGCTGCGTCAACACCCAACCCTAGAGTACCAGACAAGACAGAGGGGGAGATTTTGTTTGCAGATGGTGCTCTTGGGTATTTTTTTTCCCTTCTTCTTTTCTTTTTTTTTTTAGTAATTGTTGAGGTACAGCTGATCATCATCTGATCCGCGTTGAGAGTTGAAAAGAGAGTGGCGTCAAGTGTTTTCTGTTTATTAAAGCTGAAGCGTCTCTCCCGCTCGGTCGTCTCCGGTGCTGTGGGTACAGTGTATGTCTGCTGTCTGTGTCTGCCCTCTCAAACCGGTCAGTTCCGTCTTCCTCCATTTTCTACCATGCTTACCATGTGAGAGGGGAACAACCCCACTTCATTCACGCTCTATAAAGAAAACGGCGGTGGGCGCCTGGCTGTTGTGCATCCCCTGCACAGCCAGGTGAGCGCTCAGCAAAGAGATCTATGCATTGCTCTAATCATTGTCCATTATCACAGGGGATTTCAAACTTTTATATAACATAAGACAAACTTAGACTGACGCTGGGATTTATTCCTCATGAGATTATTTTAATTGTTTCACCTTGTTATGTATAACCTACATCAGTTAAAGCCTGTTTTTTCTGATTAGGCAGTAGCAAAGTTACAAGTTACAAGTTACAAAAGTCAGCGAGAGAAGGCTGAGAAGACATATACTTGGGCTTTTTTGTTCTAACACAAATGAAACAAAAACACTGCAGATTTAAAGCGTGCCCTTTTGGCTTATAGCTTTGTAAAGCCAGTTAGATCTAGGTCTTTTCCTCTGTTTGACATCAGCTAACTGGATCTCTGGGATTAAGAGACCATCAAGCCATTTTTCCAAATTGTCTTAGGCCTCTCTCTGGATTTGTCTGGTTACTTTGTCCTTCCTACTACTCAGTTAAGAGTTGGCGCTTGATATGATAAATCCTCCAAAGTCTTTTATTCAGTAATTCAATTACTGTAGGCTTGTCTATGTGTGTGTTTGTGTGTTTGCATGCATGCTGTGCACATTTTGCAAAGTCCTCATGAGGAGGTGAAAGCCTAATTATCTTCTTTTAATGCCTACAATCCTCAGCTGTTCTGGCATTCAAACACATTTCAATATGCCATCCATAGTGTCACCTCAGCATCTCCCACAATCCTGTCTGTGGGTCCTGACATGACATCCCAATGGGGCTGCTTCCCTAAAGTGGGGTTGTGTAGTATCATTATTGAGAACAGTGGATGTCAGTGTTTCTGTGTGTGTGTGTGTGCGTGTGAGTGTGTGTGTGTGTGTGTGCGTGTGTGTGTGTGTGTGTCTGCACCTCCATCTGTGTGTTCCACGGGGAGAATATAATACAGACCAAGACAACAGTTACAAGGATGAGTGGAGGAGGAGTGTAGGCGAGATCGGCCGAAAGATGGAAAAAATATTAGCTGCGCGTGTTCTTGTGGGATTGCAAAGCAGGATTTGAAGCACTTTACACTTGTGCATTCTCTCATGAATGGACCTTTTGAAGTTGATTAAACAAGATTAAGTGCATCAGCATGACTTTTCTGTCTTTTTCTCGGTTGAAACCAAAGTTTCCCATCGTGTTTGCTGGAGGCTGGCGGAGGTTGTTGCACTGAATAATATCCACACGCCACAGCAGATTTTGGACATCTGTGGGAAACGGTGAGGGTGTGGCTGTGTGTGAATACAGGGTGAGAAAATGAGAAGGAGGGTTCTTGGTTTGGGTGGTGGTCAGGTTTGAAGCTCCACACTACGGCCTCTTCATTGTGTGCGTGTGTGTATGAATGTAAGCCTGTAGCTGTGTAGGTGGTGCTCAGGTTGTGGGCTGAACTGTGTGGTAGCCAGTTGGTCGACTTCAGCTACGCAGACCCTGGGGATGTAGTGTACTACACCCTCACAACATTATGCGTGTGTTCATATAAACAGCGTGACAATACTCTGTACAGTAAGTTTATCTAATTTACAGTACATTTTCCCAAAAGATAGAAGGATCAGTGCTCCACAAAGACACATTGTTCCCTGTTAGCAACCTTGTACTTGATTCATCTCCCTGTCTCTATCTCTCCCTGCCAGTTTTCTCAACCCGATTGCCCCTCAGAGCTTACTTGTTAATGGGAACACCTGTTTGGTTAATACACTGCAAAATGAACCACTTACTCTGGCATGTACATGTCTTACATGACACAACACATCTCTCTGGAGTTTTTTGACAACTCTGTCTCCTACCTGTTACATCGTGGATATTATAATTCTCACATCTATTTCATTTTTAGACAGTTTGGCACATATTAACCCCCCACCTCCCCCTACTCATATCTCCACCGGTTCCATCCCCCCATTTCGTAATAGGTCCTGAGGCCCTTTAGCTTAACTGGTTCTATAGCTCATTGTGCAGGGATGAATACAGGTGTTCCTAATCCCCATGGGGTTACACGGATGCTGTGGGGGATGTGTGTGCGTCCGTGTATTTGTGTGTAACAGCTGGCTTCCCTTTCTACTCATTTGACATGCTCTATCTGCCCCCAGCAGAGAGAACAGGTGAGTTTAATCCATCCCCACCCCAGACCCGCACACATGTGCACAGTTACTCGCTACCTCTCACATATATCTTAATATTTCATAGTGTTGTTTGCGCTCACTCGGTCACCTGCTTGTGCAAAAGGACGTCAATGAAAATAACAATCTCCTAAGTTCCTTTCTTTCGTTACTTTGCCCCTGAATTTTAAATTAAAAGATCGTTTCCAGCTTTTAATCTTTTTTTTTTTTTTGTCTTTTGCAATTCAGAAGAAAGATTGAAGTCCTGAAGGAAAATTTATATTCGATTGCTGCTAAAAATAAATGCAAGGGAATTTTGAAAATTTTTGCTTAGGAGATGTTGATATTGCAAAACACCTTTTTGGATCACACATTCCTGAGAAAACAGATGACGGATTTCACTTTGCGTGCTCTCACCAGGGTGTGTTTTTTCTTTTATTTAGGAATGTGGAGCAGAACGGCTTTTTTTCCAGGGAGCCATCATCACACAATGCTTATCAGCATCATGAGTAATTTTCTGGAATTGGCAACATTATCTAACATCAGTTATCAATTGCATCAATGCGCACAATCGGGCCAGCTTGTGAAAACCGATCAGATCCTCTCCATTATTTCGTCCCCGCACTTCTAATTGTTGCTTTAATATTCTGTGCGTTTTCGCTTGCTCGGAAGCTGTCAAAACAAAATTGCAACAAGTGAAGTGATGATGGCAGTTTTGCACGTCAGGTAATGCAGGCCGGTTAGATAACACACACATATTATCTTTCAGTTAGCATTCTGTCTGTTGGTAATAAACAAACAAGAGACAAAACAGAAATTATATCTGTTTTCTTATCCCTTTAAGCTTGCTTATTTACACTACATACTTCTCTGTCTCAGGCAGTTAGCAACTGTACCCTTCATATTTTTTCCATTAACTCCTTTGGTGTTAAGCTACAGATTACCCCATGCTTTAGGATATTCTGACTAAAACTTTTATATCTTTGTGGGAAGTATGAAAAAAAATCAGCTTTTTAGAGTTAATCTATCTTTTTGCATCCAAGTTATTAAAAAAAAAAGACCGATCACAGTGATTTGCAAAAGAGTGACACACAAGAACAACATCTGCATTATGAACCTCTGATACTGTATCGCCACTCTCTAGTAATGAGCTGACATGGGACTGATTAGCGTTGTTGTTCGCGTGATTTGCTTTTGTTGACAAAAAACACAATATTTTTTATTTTACCCAGACTTTCTTACCTCTTTCTAGATTATTAAATTATTTCTGCATCTTTTGCAAATTGTTTTACTCTCCCTTGAATGTTTCCAGTTGTCACTTTTTTGGCTCAGTCTTATATCTATATATGCTGGGTAGGCCCTCCTTAATGCATAATGCATTAAGGAGGACTGGTAAACCAGTGGGAAAATACAGTCTGCACGAGCGCGCACGCTCAGTTGAATTATTTTATCAACAAGATAGTTGGCGTCCTCGTCTCTCCACTTTGCAGAAAGGTCACCATCTCCTTAGTCAAATTTATATAAGCCATTAAAAACTTGAAGGTTTTTGGGCTTAGAAAAACCTCTTTGTTGAGGTCTGGAGTTTGCAGACTGTTGAAAGCTTCATATAAGTACATGGTTGTTAGTTGTTATTTTCCCAGTGAAAGAGTTTGTCTTTTATACACATAGTGTGAGCATTTGATGAGAAATTGAGCGGCTTTGAGCAAATACATCTTTAGAAACAGTCAACTAGCCTCGGGCTCTGGCTGGTGAGAGATTTCCATATCAAAGCTCAGGTGAGAGAACGAGACAGGGGGAGGCAGAGCGAGGAAGGAAAAGAGGGAACGTGAAGGAGAGAGAATGGGGAGGGGGGTGACTGTGTTGGAGGAGGGGTGGTGGTGGTGATGAAACAGACATTCATTCCAAAAGCGCTCTAGCCCTTGTTATTCTGTCGCTTTTTTTTTGTGCAGCACAGTTTAGTCTGTGTGTGTCAGTGCTGTCTGTCTCAATCTAAACTCCTGCATAAAAAAAACACACGCAGAAAGGAAGGTTGGCAGGACTCAAATACAAACCAGCACCTTTCTGTACTCAAATACCACACAAAAACTGTCTCTACAACCTTATGTTGACTGGGCTCTGACCGCAGAAACAGTGTGTGGAGCAGAGAATGGTTTTCTCCCACTAATACTAAATAACATCTGACCTGTAAGCTTCTGCCAATATTTGGATCTCAGTTTAATATTAGTACTGTAGCATAGAGCCATCATTTTCCCTGGAACTATTTCTCTTCTTTAGCTATAAGTATCAGACCTGACCCCATGGAATTGATGGCGACACTCTAATTAATGGATAGAGTTTTCGTTTGACGCTTTCAAAGATGTGTGTGTGCCTCCGTATGTGTGTGCGTGTTTCTGACGAACATTATTCAGCTTTGTAGAGTTTTGTAATCCAGCCATGGACTCAGGCTAGAGTGCTAAAGTGCTGCTAACAAGGCCTGTTTAACATTCTCTCCCCTGCTCAACATACAATTATTCCACTTCGCTGCCATTAACATGTACAGTAGGACTGGGCTTTTAATTGGCCTGATATGACTAATGCCAGATCAACTTGGATTTGCTAATTAGTTTTTGCTTTAAAAGTGCCATCAGGACATGAAATATTCATTGATGTGAGGTGGAGCGAGGACTGTGGGTGGTATTAGTGGGATATTAGTGGTATAGGCAGGCTGCTCGAATGTGCTGGGAGAAGAGATTGAACCTACGTTGGCCTGTTGTGGTCGGTTATTCATACTTTGGGTGAGGTGTTAGTTTTTTCGTCATAATTTCAGACACCCACACACACACACACAAAGAGAGACACGCACACAGATTCATTGCGCTCACGCACGCACGCACACCACCTCCTTTCTCAACATCACAAGGCCACCTCGTCGTCTCCAGCCTCCACCTCTTCTCTCTTTCTCTCTTGCTCTCACTTCCCCCTGTGCCCTTCTCCCCCTTCCCATTATTTCATCTCCTCCTTTTTTTTTCTTGCCTTCTCATCTCACATCCTCTTCTCTCCTAACCTTTCTGCGTTCCTTCACTTTGCCCTAGCCCCCCGTCCTCCCCGCGCCCACCTCCCCTTGCTCCGTCCCAGCTGTATCAACCTGGCTTTTTTCTCTCCAGGCCTCTTCTTCCTCATCCTCTCCCTCCGCTTCCTCCTCCTCCTCCAAATTCTCCTTTTCTTTTTTTCCCCTCCCACTCCTTAATCTTCCACCTCTCCTCCTCCTCCTCCATCCCTCCTCCACCACCCCCTCCTCTGCTGTAAGTGGGCCAGGTGCCTCATGTGGCCTCCCCTACTCCATTTCTCATTTTTACCCTCCCTCTACTCCTTTTCTCATTTTTACCCTTTCTCTGTTCCCTTTCTCATTTTTATCCTTCCCCTTGACCCTAGCGCATATTTATACATTCTGTTAATATGAAAAGTTGCAGGGTCCAGTTTTCTGCCAAATACACCAACAGACTTAACTCTGATGCGGATTACCTGTGAAGATAAGCTGTTCAACTTGCAGTAAGTTTTCTGTTAGGAATGGAGGAAGTTATTTCACTTCAGAAAGGTTTTAACAAAGCTTTTTTTTTTTTTTGTTCCAAACCCCCGTCCTTTGTGTGTTTACATATGAAATTCATAAATCAACGAAACAAGTGGACCTTTGTCATAGTGGCCGTACATTTTATGGGCTCTTCGGCGTCAGTGTAGTTCCCTTTATGAACAAAAGAGGTGAAGCCAATCCACATGGGAACAGAAGTGAGTAGGTTCACATCCTTTTTTCGGTGGCAAGGGGCAAATTTCCCCAACGGCCCTCTCACCACTCTTTCCAACACCACATTTTCAAACATGTACAGGCACACACACACACACACACTAACTGAAATATGCATATGTAAGCGTCATTGTTGCTGTCTTTTTGTTCTCTTCTAGCATAGTGAGATGGCATTGAGCTTTTCACCTCTCTCTCTCTATTTTTTTTCCTCACTCTTCCTCTTTTCACTCATTGCCATTCTGTCTGCCTTTGTCTGTAGCTGGCTCTATCCCCGTGCCCTCATCTTTTTTACTCTCTCTTTTTCACCCCCGCATCCCTCCCTCCTGTCTTGTATCTCACCTCCCCCCTCCTGGTTGTTTTGGTGTGTGTGTGCTGGTGTGTCATGAAGGGGGTGGCAGTTGATTGGTGGTTGGTGGTTTGGACAGACACCTGATACTGGCACTGGCTCACAATGTGGGAATGTGTGACTTCTTCAAAATTAGGTTTCCGTGGTGGGTGTTGTCCTTAGCGATGGTGAGCACTATGGTGAGAGTTTACACAGTGGTCCTTTTGTCCTTCCCTCGCTCATTGTGTTTCTTATGCCTTCTTCTCTTTATGAATTTACACTTCTTTCCATTGCTGTCTGGGGGTCGGGGAAGTGGGCAGGCAAGCAGTAGTTCCAAAAGCCTGCAAGCCATGGCAGCAGTCAACAGGTGACAGTCAGCGTCACATTCAACTTAACACTGGCTGAGTGAAGAGACAGACAGATAAGCAGGGAGGGGGTGACAGAAAATGAGGTATCAGGACCGAAGTGAGGATTGAAGCGAAGCATTTGTCTGATCAAGCCTCACTTTTCGTCAGTCACAGTGGACATAATGGCCTCAAGCCACTCTTCCGTCAATGCAAATGTCCTTATAAAATCTCCTTTTTTTAAAAAACAAAACAATTACATTCCAACAAAAGAAACTTTACTAGAAACTTTACCTTAAATCCGCTCCTTTTTTTGCCAGAAGCTTTAGGGGGTATGCCATTAAAGTGGAGCAGTTACTCCATGTGCAGCACAGCAGCGAAACAAGGAAGACAAAGAGTGTAATTGATTTTGTATCTTCACTGATTACTCTAAGAATTTAGTCAGAAGAGGAGCTGCAGCCTTTTTGTTGAAGAGGTAGAGCTTCCATATCGATGCTATGCATTGACTAATACCTGTGGTGATACCCTATGTGATGTACTAAACTCTTAAGTCTTCTTGACTTAACACTAAGTGTCTAGTTCTCCAGAAGTCCACTAAGCAGTGCAGTAGATGAGAAACCTAATGAGTCTATACTGACGGTTTTCCATACTCCTTCCTTCTTCTTTTGCAGCTTCAAGGCTGCAACTTTTTCCCCCTCCTTCCATTTCTGTTGCTTTTATATTAGTTCCCTGTCTCTCCTCCTCTCTTTCCGTTCTCTTACATCTCCTGTCTCCCTGCCTCTTTCTTACCCTTCACTGTCTCTTTTCTGACTCCAAAATGCGAGTCTCTCTATATTTAGATACTCTTCTCCTCTCCCCTTGATTTCTCTCCCTTTATCTCACCTCCTTTTTTTTCTGCCGTTGAAGGACAGATTTGCAAAAGCACTCCAAGATTCATCAGTGTTGTATAGCAGCTGCTTTTTGATCAGCTTGATGAGTGACAACACAGCCCCGGGCTATTATATACAAATGTGTTTTTATAATCGCTTCGCTCACTATATGTAAATCACAGAGCTGCTCAGTAGTACAGTTAGTTTTGGGAGTGTTAGTCATGAGTGAATATTGTATGTCGAGTGCTAAGCTAATACAGTACAATGATGTGTTTTGTTTTGTTTTCTTTAAATTTCCTGTTTTGTGTGCGCTCCAGAGTGTTTGTGAATAAGATTAGCAGGGAGTAAAGTCTCTTAATATTTGCTCAGGGGGGATGCGGGGTGT
Source organism: Etia nguti (assembly GCA_015106755.1). Lineage (NCBI taxonomy): Eukaryota > Metazoa > Chordata > Actinopteri > Cichliformes > Cichlidae > Etia > Etia nguti. The sequence goes on along the minus strand of VUQG01022002.1, from coordinate 41,065 downwards.
GCCTGTTGAACTTGTGAATACACACTTAAGCTGTCGTGGGTTTTTTTTTTTTTGCTCCCCTCTTTGCGTGAGCTCATTGTAAGCTGTGGCCCAGTGTGGATTTGAGAAAGATGCCTCTGTTTGCTGTCTGACAGAGCGACAGTCTCACCAAGTTACCCTAACACACACAGACACACTTTCTGGACGCCCGCCTCGGCACCAGATAGCGACTGGCCACCAGCAGTGAGTCACCATCATTCAGCCATTCAGCTGTACATCGAAAAACCACACACTCGAACAAACAACAATTAGCTTTCAGCTGTCAGACATTTCAGAC
>VUQG01022002.1:25256-35891 GCA_015106755.1 Etia nguti | reverse complement strand
GGGGGAGAAAAAAAGAGAGAAAAAGAAAAAAAAAGAAAAAAAAAAAATAAAAAAAAGTTTTTTTTTTTTTCAACTGACAATAAAGGAAAAAGAAGCTATGAACAAGTCAGCTAATAGCTTTGTTGTTTTTTTTTTTCCTTTCCTAATTGCTAGCATGCCTGCCTGGGCCTGGCTCTGTGTCATACGCATGTGTTTGAGTATGTGTGTGTTATTTTTGTTCGTGCCCGCCTTGTTGATGGACTGCCACCCTGGCTTGTCCCGGAAGGCTGCCAGCTCCGTCGGATTGGGGATTAACCCCGGGATAATGGCCTTGATGCCCAGTTGAGTGGAAGCAAAGCTGTTTAAAAAATATTGGCTGCCTGAGTCACTCTCCCCTCTCTTCCTGTCTCCCCCTCTTTCTATCTTCTCTCTCCATCGTTCTAGCCTTGGCATTTCTGTGATTCTCTGCTCTAGCTCTTTTTTTTCTCTCTCTATTTTTCAGTGGTCTTTATCTCTTCCATTCTCATTTTCCAGCTGTACTTTTTTTTTCCCCTGTCTCCCTTTTGACTTTTCACCTTGCTCCGTTTTCGCGTAACCTCGTCCCGCGTTCAACACGACCTCTTGTAGGCCCCTCATTTGTAAAGTGTTCGGCGAACATCGGTAACACTCATCACACATTCAGTTTTACATTGAAAATAATAAACCTTGAAATTCAATAGAACTTTTTGTTTTGTTTTGCTTTTTAAGTAGTGGAAGCAGTAGATTTGAAACTAGAAAGTAACAGCTGCCCTGTGCCACATGTGTATGTAAGAACAGTGCCTCTATTGTTCAGCCGAATATCATTTTAATTCCCTTTATGCATGTTCTAATTTGTTCCAGTACTTTTCTCTCATTACACAGAAAAAAAAAGAGTCCACTCACTTTCAAATAAACAAATTCTTACTTCCTCTTATTTTTGTCAATATTAGTGTCAAAAAGCCACGTAATATAAACAACTTATTTTTATTCTACTTTGTTTGAAAGGTTAACACAGCGCATAATCATTCAGTTCAGACCTGCCACCTCGGTTCCCTTTTCCACAGAAACTGCCTGCTCTGATATGATAGTGTGATGGTGCAAGTCAGTACTAGAAAATATGCAAAAAGGAGCGTGTTGCCTTTTTAGCTTAACTGATAAAATTTTGTAGCTCAGGCATGAAGCCGGGGTGGTTGACAGCATAAATGCCAGCTCTTGGCTACCGAGTCCCACTTTGATATTCCTTCTGCCTACCTCCTTATATTCATTCACTTCTTCAATCTCTGGCCAGTTTCTATTGCATCCTCCCCTGCTGATTTTCAAAGACAGCGCCAAGATAATGATAGGGATGTTAAATGGGGGGAATTCAGCGTAATAAGGCCTGCTTTTGTTTATGAATTAAATGAATTGATCTTGTATTAGTAAAGATGAGAGATCTATTGCAGCACTGTGCCCTTTGGCAGTGTATTTCAAAGCTGCATGTATTCTGTAATCTGTGCTGAACAGAATATTATTGTGAACATAAGTCTAATATTCGATCTTGTTTAGCTGCTGTTGGTCCCCACAGACTCTTGAAGGAAATATCTGTAACAACAATGTAAATGCAAAACACAGAAAAGTGGTGTAAATGAACCAAAAGAATTTTATACGTGCAAAAACAAGTTCACGTTGTACTTTAAATGTTTTTTAAATGTTTTCACTCTCATGATTTTATCAGTTTGTTTTTTTTTTCTCTTGATTTATTAATGGGTTTATTTATTTATGTGGCCACTCAAAATGGGGGTTGTGTGAACTCTGTGTTCACTCGGTTTGACATGCCAAACTCATTTTATCAAATAATGAGCTGAATTGTTACATTTGTCGAGCAGAAGGCCACAATTTGAATTTGGAGTGATTAGCTGAGGGTGGCGGTTTTGCGAGCAGCACATTGGCCACTTAATGATAATTTGCCCTGACCAACTGGAAATCCTTTAATTCAAAATAAATACAACTGCAAACTGCCCGAATAGTGCTAACATGCACATGAAGGAATTTTAAAGCCAGTTAATCTGTGTACCTGCTGACAGGAATGTTAATGACGGCTGAATCAACAGACACCAAAACTAAAAGTGTGCTTTTGAGCAAGTTGTATTTGCTAAAATATGTCGTGCAATCCCATATTATCACCCTGTGCGAAGATGTTTCGCATGTTGTAACTTCTTCATCCAGAGTGATGTGCGAATCCCTCGTGGAATCTCAGCGTTGGCCTGCCGTGAAAGCTCTGTGTTAAACCCAAGTACCAACAAAGTATCGCTCTGCCTTTGATCCACAAGGACCTTGCGCTCCGTCTCCCCTCGGTCCTGTGCGGTCAAGGAGGCAGAGAAGTGGCTCGGAGGGACAGGCTGCATTAAGAGAAACAGAAGAAGGAGAAGGAGGAAGCCCCATTCTCTCACTCCATCACACGTCTCATCTCTTTAGTCGTCTGGCTGGGGCCTAAAGTGACTTTGCCGTGATGTGACCAGGACAAACCGGGTGTGATGCCATGACGGCTCTGCTAAGCGTGTGAACGTGGGTGTTTTTAGTTCTTGCATGTGTATTGTGTATTTAGGGGCAGGGACTGAATGTGTGCGTGTGTTTTGAGGGGAACGGGGCTCTTGATTTTGTGTGTGCGTGTGTGTGAAGAAAGGAGGGGTTAAGGAGGACAGTCACTTTTGATTTGGCCTCAGAAGGGTGACAGGGACTTGGAGCTCCAGTGGCATGCTTTACTGAAACAATCTTCTCTGACCTCAAACAGGCACACACAGACTGTCAGCCTGCCTCCTGATGACTTGTTCCTTGCTTTTTTTTTTTATTATTTATTTTTCACTTTTGCAGTGAAATTTCATAGAGGGATGAAAAGCTTTTTCTTCCTGCTGTGTGACATCCTGAAAGCAGGCTTTAGTTTCTGTAGCCTTGGTGAGACTGCTAATGCTTTGGATGAGACACAAAAGTCTCTGGCTCGCTCTCTGTATGGTTGATTGTTTGACAAGTTCATTTTACCTTACCTTCCAGTCTTGCATCAGATATATACAGTATATTTGAAAAAAAGGAACGCTTTAATATAACTGCAGGCTGTACTCATATTGTAGAAGGGATGGGTTTTGGTCTTGGTGATAGTCTAAGCTTCTGGGGTAAAAAGGTAGAGATCTTTGAGGAAGAGAAAAGCTACTAGGAACACAATGTTTATGTGTAGCTCAGGATTGGTTCCTCTGGAAAAGGGGTCTTTGACTAGAGGGATTTGGACATGCTGAAATTAAACAAGCCAATTAGGCAAGCAAAGAGTTTAGAGGTCAAAGCGCTCTCCATTAAAGCTGCTTTTCTCTACCTAACTACTAACTCAGTATGTCTCGAGTCTGTTGAGGCAATAAATTATACCTCTCCCTTTCTTTCTCTTTTTCTCTCAGTCACTGCTGTTTTGGGGTTTTTTTTTCTTGTTTTACACTCCACTGGTTGCTGCTTTTGGTAAATCTAAAGCATCATTTAACATGTTTTGGGGTGCAATTCTAGCTGCGCGCTCACATTACATTCAACCAAACTCAATGACACTTTTTTTTTTGTACCTGGTCTATTGTACCAGAGCAGTACCACAGGGCCATTATCATTAGATCTATGGACATCCATCACAGCGGAATATGAAAAGTCGCAACTATACGCTGATAAGGATTGTAAGCTGTATTTAAAATAAGTCAAATCAAATTACAATCACATTTTTTTTTTCTCATCTTGTGGTGTGTAGCCCTGATGCACGATATCTGTGTCAGACATTTCGGACTTCTCTCAGTTATAGATGTGCAATGAATTTTGTTACAAACTGATTACTGCACAGGCTGTAACTAATGGCTATTTTCATCACCTGCTAATCTGCCGGCTTTCTCAACGTTAATCCCTCTCTCTACACACCGTTAAATAATAATGAACATTCCTATAGTGCGATTTTAGAAAGTCCAAGGTGATTCTTAAGATGTCCTTTGTCCAACTGTGATTTTAAAACCCAAAGAAATTTTGGTTAGTGTGGCAAAGAAAAGCACTGAAATCTCACATAGACTTTAAAAAATTAATTTCTTTCTCTTTTTTTTTTTTTTTCAATGTTATTTTATGTTCAGTCGAGAGCTCATCTTTGTAACACAGATGGAAACAGAGAGCTGGCTGATCCCAAATGTGTCAGCGAAGGCATTATTGCTCCACCTGATGACTTGATATAGCTGACTTCCTCTAAACTACCAACAAATCTATGTCTGAAATGGTGCTGACCGCTGCTGAACGGTGTGTGTGTGTGTGCTGTACAGTGACCCTTTATTTCTCCATCCATGTTGGTTGGGGAAAAAAAGTCAGGCACAGAAACCAGAGGAATATGTCTCAGTGAATAAATGACTCCTTTTGTGTTTTATGTGGCTCTGAGAGCAAGTCTATCTTATAGACTTGTCTATACAATTGGATGTGCCAATGGCCCTGAGAGAAGAGGAGCAGAGGGATGAGGAGCAGAACAGCTATGTCTTTAAAGCCGCTCGGTTTGTCCTCAGAGGTGAGAGGTGAAGACTCTCAATACCTCTATCAGAGCAATGCAGAAAAGAAAGAATATTTCAAGGTTAAACTGCCAATAGATTTTTTCTGAGAAATGTGTGAGCTGGTGGATAAAAGCATTGCGTCAAAACTTGCCTTTTGAGACTTTGAGGGACACTGTTATTCTACCTTCATCCAACTTTCTTCCTCCTCGCAGTTTTTTTTTCTCTGACAAACACCAATCACAGCGAAAGGTTTTGAGCTTGCTTTGCATTGATTGTTTGTTTTTTTTTTCTTCTACTTGTGCAAGGCAGGCTTCACTAGTTGTCACCATCACTCCATCCACTTGTCCACTGCTGTTCATAGGAGGTGTGTTTGTCCAAGTGGACGTGGGAGACACTGTGGATTTATCTGATCTTACAAGCCATCAGGTTGAGCAGAGCTTTGCTAAACATGACCTGAAGTGTGCCGGCCCCCGAGCAAACGCTGCTGTCACCTTGGCCAACCCGAGCTGTCATCTCTTAGAATGGCCCATGAGAGCTGACAGCTGTGGCGTTCCCAAAACAAATCACTGCTGCGTTTGGTAACACTCTGCGTCCCCACGATTTAGCCCTCACCGAGACAAGAGCGGGAGCGGCGGCTGCTAATGCTCTGGCTAATGTACTGCCTGCATGTGTGATTCTTCTTCTTCCTCTCTCTCTCCCTCTCTCTCTCTCTCTCTCTGTGTGTGCATGTACATGTTTCTATTTGAAAAATCTTAATGTGGTTTCTCTTTGTTTTCCCGCCACCTTCTTCCCTGGTTCAACATAACGATGTTCATGTCTCCCTTTGTCTCCTTCTTCACTCCCCTCGCTATGGCCTTTTCCTGCAGCGCTTCTCCAGTGTTTGAGCTCACAGTACATCTTATGTGTCACCTAACCTGTGCACAGCAGGCTATAATGTTTCATCTACATTCAAAGGAAAAAATGATTAAAAAAAAACAAAAAAGAAAAATCAGAAATTGCTATTTGTGTGGCTAAAAGTAGAAACTCTCTTATGAGATAACAGATTGTAAACATTCAAGTCGTGAGCTTTTTTATGGGACTTAATTTGCAAGAGTAACAATAAAATATGACAGTCTTCCTGTTGTACCACCATGAAAGTTGGATCTTTGTTCCCTGACAGTCAAGCCACTCCACAATTTGTCAGTAAGGGTCCTGTCTTTGTAGTTAAAAAAAAAAAAAAAACCTTAGTGTTCGCAAACCTTGACTGAACCGTGCAAGATCACAAACACTGAGGTGAAGGTTCAAGAGTGGATTTCTGTCTTAACTAGACAGCTGATTGAATATTCATAGTCAAAGGGAAATGAGAAAAAATAAATAAATAAAACAAATAGGAACCGAGGCTGTGTTTATTGATATATGTAATGGTGAAGTGGTCCGTACTAAATGAGTGTGTTTTCTCTCTCAAAAACTGTTTTGTGAAAGTGTTACACTTTTTAACTGACATTTTTAATGAGCTTACACATGTTTCTCTCTCTCTCTCTCTCTCTCTCTTTCACACGGACACACACTCACACACACACGGACACACACACACACTCGCAGCCACACACACACATAAATGAACCTGTCAGACACGGTTTAAACACAGAGAATTTTCACTATTTGTTACTGGGCTGTTTTTAGACATCAAACTACGGCATTTGAGATGTGGTTTCCATTGATGTCAGTTTTTTTTTTCTATGTCACAGTCATTACTGATATATCCTTACCCTGGCTCATCTTTAAAAGAGTGGTTCAGTTAAATTCACTTTTATTTTCTCCCCCCGTTATATGAAAATTAAATAAGGTTTGCAAAAATGGAATGGATTCTATTACTGCTATATATACATATTTATCTATTTCTCTGCATTGCAGAAACCAGATGTCCGTACTGTACATTTTAAATGGTACACTTAAAATATTTTGATATGTTTTGCAGATTTAGTTGACTGATTGCACGTCGTCTTTAATTTTCCAGCAGATGTTTGGAGGAGAGGCTTTTGTTCAGCTACACAGATGAACAACAGGAAGGAGGACATGGAGATCTCGTCTCACTATCGTCAGCTCCTCAGAGAGCTCAATGAGCAGAGGCAGCATGGCATCCTTTGCGATGCCTGTGTCATTGTGGACGGAAAGATCTTCAAAGCCCATAAGAATGTCCTCTTGGGATCGTCACGCTACTTTAAGACTCTTTACTGCCAGGTAAGGGACCTCGTTGGGGCAAAAAATGATCTTTTACAGATATTTTTCCTTTTTAGGATGAGGTAAATAAATTATATATATTTTTTAAAACCACTGCTATTAATACTCCTTCTTATAACCCTCCAGGTTAAAAAGGGGGCAGAGCCTCACCACCAGACTACTGTCACTCATCTGGACATTGTCACAGCAACAGGCTTCAAAGCCATCCTGGACTTCATGTACTCGGCGCACCTTGCACTCACTAGTAAGAATGTGATTGAGGTCATGTCAGCCGCCAGCTACCTGCAGATGACAGATATTGTCCAGGCTTGCCACAGCTTTATCAAGGCTGCACTCGACATCAGCATCCGCTCGGAGATGGCTGACGAGCTGGCCGACTTTGAAATGGGCGCTGTGGCTGCTGCTGGCCTAGGTGGAGGTGGGGGCGTCGGAGGTGGTGGAGGAGGAGCTGGTCTACCAGGGGCAGGGGGTGTTGCAGGAGCTGGTTTAGGAGGCGGAGGGGGCATAGTGGGTATGGCATCTGAAGCCCTTGCCTCCATCATGTCTGGTCGAAGCACCTCTCCTTGGCTGGCTCGCCGGACCAGCCCGGCCAACTCTTCTGGGGACTCAGCCATCGCCAGCTGCCATGAGGGCGGCAGCACGTATGGAAAGGAGGACCAAGAACCACCTAAGAGCCATGAGAGCCAGGAAGAAGCCTGCCATGACTCCCAGCCCGCATGGCCTCATGACTATCGGCCTGGCATCACTGTCAAAGAGGAACAGGTATCCCCTGCCTCCTCCTCTCATCCCCGGGACACTCCCAGGGGGGCAGCCCAAAGCCAGGTGGAGCAAGGGACTGGGGGACCTGGTGGAGGTGGAGAAGGGCCCTGGCAACCTCTGTCAGGATCAGGGCGAAGGAAGAACAGGAAGAACAAGGACACAGTCAGACATATTACCCAGCAGGCTGAGAGGAACTGGGACCGCGAGCGGGACAGAGAGAGAGAAAGAGACAGTAGGCCTGGATCTCCTCTGCCCTCCATGCTGGCTGTAGCTGGATGGAACTACAATGGGCAGGATATCCCAGGTAGGATCGGCAAGCTTAGAACACTTTCTCCTATTTGTGGAAAGTTTAAAAGAAGTAATAGTGAAAGCAAATGATGTGTCTTCAGGTCAAAAATGTGGTTTTTAGATTATCAGGTCAACTAACCAACAGCAGATGGAATTAAATTGGACGGGCTCTCAAAACTGGTAGGATGGAGGGAGGCCAAAGAAAGCCCTTTGTGGTGCTGATTTGATGACTTTGAGGCTTTAGGGTGTCCTGGAGTTGCTAGAGTTTTATAATGCTGGTCCCTACTTAGTTAGTTATCCAGTCATGTAATTAGTGATTACTGGTGAGATAATAAGATCAGGTTAGATAATTGGGTGAGTGTCACCTAACACCTAACTGTAGCAAAATCTAATTTATCTTTTAAAAGCCATCTTCTAACCAACAGAGCAGTAGATGTGTTGGAGCAATTAAATTGCTTTGTTGACTTTATGTGCATTAGAGTGTGCATGACACTTTACAATACGGTGCATTAGTGCCTAATACTCTGATTCCTGCATGCGTATTTCAATGCATGTCAGCTATCCACAGTTTACTAGTATAAAATGACCTCTTTCCCTCCTCCGGGGTTGAGATTAGCGAGCTTATACACTAACGTGTTAGGCCTAAGATGATTATCTGAAATCTTGGAGGTGTGAGGTGAAGCCTGGGTAAATGCAGATGGATAATGAAATCCTCTCCTTACTGCAGTTTATGTAAGCCACACTCCCACATAAACAAGCAAATGCATATGCAAACACACTCATGAACACATATTTATTTTGAGAAAGCCTGTCTTGATCCTCGGCCTTGTGTGTTTAGTGAATTCCTTTAGACTAAAACTTATACATGAAAAACTTACCTGTCTGTGTTTGTGTGTGTGCGTTCGTTCACCTCTGTGTGAGTGTGAGCGTGTGTGTGTATGTCTATGTGGAGCCCAAGGCGTCGATAGGTAGATCATTAAAAGTAAGGGAAGCTAATCCTGGGCGCATTAAGGGAGTTGGCTGTGAAATGGGCACACGCGTCGCGCAGCGAAAGAAAACAGGATAATTGAATTGACCTGGGTCACTGCACGGATTACCAGCGCGTCCTCGCCATCCCAAGCTCCTCCCCTCTCTCTGGGGTTTAGGGAAGGACCTTCTGGAAAGGGCGAGAGGAGGGAAAAGGAAGAGAGAGTGGCAGATGAGAGGGGTAATGAGAAGAAAAACGACAGAGACAAAAAGAAAGTGCATCTAACTGCGCTTACGAGGGTTAGGCTGTGTATCTCATAGTCTCCTAAGCAAGGTTATTGAAGTTACTAAAGCTAAAACCGAGAGTGGATATGAAAAACAAAAAAACATTTTCACAGACTGAAATGAAAATTAAAAATTATACTTTAGAAAGAAGAAGTTTAAGTTAAAGAAATATTGAATTTGGTCAAAAGCATGAGGAGACTGAGAGTTCTTCTGAATTTCTTGCCCTCGGCAAACACTGCCATGTTATAATAAAAAAGGCCTTTAAAACTAATTAAACCACTTTGGAAATCAACAAAAAGTAAACTGATTAAATTAATAAAAATGTCCCAGGTCCCTGATTTTGTGATTGTAGTACGGTGCCAGAACCACATGCACTCACAAGTTGAATGGCTTTATTAAGTCCCTTGGCCATAACCATGGTTCTGAGCTGTGGTGGAAAGAAGAGTTTAAGCCTGCCTGTGGTGAAGCAGCCATTAATAAGAAAGGTGTTGTCTCACCTAAAGGTTAGAGGAAGTCTAGTGTTGCTGCTGGTGTAGACTCGCCTGGTGCTCGCCAAAAGGCAACCATTTATCCCCGCTTTCACCTGGGTTTTGGGACTGGGCTCAGCATGGCAAAGAATGGAAGGATTGGGTCTCCTTCAGTTGGATGCCATTTAGCAGTAAAACATCATGTTACCAGTGGGCTTATTTGAGATTTAACAGCGGTAGTTTATATCAGGATGTGTGACACCATATTGTGTATTGAGTCAGTTTGCAGTGGGTGGTGTCTGTGTACTCAGTAAAAGTTTAGGGGATTGCTGAACAGGTTTAGTGGCCTGATATTAGTCAGGGAGCCTGTACGGGGAGTGGTGAATTGTTTTGGTTGTGGGAGTGCTCCTCTGCTTGTAATGTGTAATGTCCACAAGTTTGTTTGACAAAGTCAGGGGTAAAAATATACAGGATGTCTGTGAGCTTATGAGAGTTAGTGTTCTTAAGTCCTAAGTCCCCCTTAAGTCCAGGATTTTGTCACCTGCAGGCAAAGATCACAATCAGGAGTGAAGGGGTAAGGAAAGGCCAAAGAATTAGAAAACGATGGATGATTCTGTTACAGATTTTTCAAATATAATATTATAAAGCATTACAGCGATGGCAAGGAGTTATGTCCGTTTTATGACAGATTCTTTGCTGCTACTTGACAAATAAAGAGCTTATAATGATGGAACACTAAAAGCTCTAGCTGACACATAAATAATATTAATTTAAAGATGAAAACAAACAGACTCAACAAACGTAAAACATGTACATACACAGCCTATTGCTGCAATTGTTATCCCTACAAATAGAAAGCCCACGCTACATTATTTTGATGATGTGACCATGGCAGATCTGCTACTGTATTCTTTAGGCAATAAAGTCTGTAATTACTGAGTCATTCATTCTTTACTTCATTAGTTTTACTGACGTGTGCGATCGAACGCAGTTTATCCTACTGCCAATTATATAAATCAGAGCGCATTTAATGTTTGCCCGATAAACGATTTTCAAGTTTTCCAAATAGTTGCCTAAGTTCCTGCTGATCAACTTATAGGCTGTTTTTTTATTGTTTTTTTTTTTTGTATGGA
>VUQG01022002.1:0-19000 GCA_015106755.1 Etia nguti | reverse complement strand
TTTAAAAAAAAAAAAAAAAAAGGGAAAAAAGAAAGTGTTAAAGATACAGAAGAGTTGGCCAACAGCAATGAGAAACTAGGAGGGAGAGGCCAAAATCACCACAGGGGACAATTATGGCTTGGGCTGTGTACGTGTGTGTGTTTGTGTGCGGTTCTTTTTGGGTTTGATAGTTACAGTGACGTTGTTGAAAAACAGTCCTGGAAGCCACTATCTGTCCTTCACAAGTATTCTTCCCCTTCTTCTCTCCTCTATCCCTCCTTCCCTCCGTCTGTTTGGACCTTTTTTACCATCCTGTCAATTCACGCTGTCACTTCTGTTTTCATTCATCTCGTACACTGGAGCTACAGCCACTTCTTGTACCGTGCGTGTGTGCGTGCGTGCGTGCGTGTGCGTGTGTGTGTGTGTGTGTGGTTTCAGATTGAGTACATGGGCTTCAAATAAAGACAGAGCTGTGGGTTAAACTTCCTCCTCATCAGCAGGATCTGTGTCAGTTTGTTTGCTTGTGTAAAACCAGAATTTCCAGGTTAGGTTCCAAAAGTTAAAAAAAAAAGCAAGAAGAAACACTAGTGCATAGTCACATTTGTAATAATGCAAATAATTCAAAGATGCCTTTTTGTAAAAAAGCTTTTTTTCAAAATCTTGTACAGCATCTTGAATGGCTGTAGTGTTTGAAAGGTGCTATATAAATAAACTTGTCTTGCCTTGCCTCACTGCAGTTGCGATTTTGAAAGCAGTTCCTCCTGATTTTACATTTCACTATTCAATGGAATTCATGTAATCATCCCAGAATGACAGCTAATGGCTTTAATTAAAGAAAACACATGTGCTATTACATTTCTAAACACAAATCAGTGATAGCGCCACAAAAATACCCAACATAAAATACACATAATTCATACTAAAATGTTCATTTCTAAATTTTCTCACTTAGTTACAATAAATGTAATATAATATATTGTTATAAAAGAGCAGCGGGACCTATAAATGGCCTGCTTTAACTGTGTGACTTCTTTCACATGTAAACACACATCAGGGAAAAGCTACAGAGAGAAAAAACAAGTGATGTCACACTGTTGGTGGTTTGTCAGAGGTTACAAACACAGGCCAGTCTTTCCTTTCCCAAGTGTCTCTATTCATTATTTTTGTATTAGCATTGCCTTTCTGTGTAACATGGATGGGTTTTTCTCTGACGAACTTACGGGGACATATTTCTCCTGTTAGAACAGCGTTTAGCCCAAAATTGACGTCAGGACTCCAGCTCTCTGTATCCTCTGTGCTTTGCTGTCCCTTAACATAGTTTGATAAAAGGAGGCCACACTCTCCTTTTGTTCCCGTTGTCTCCCTCTCTTCCCCAACCCCTTTGCCCCAGATCACCTGCCTGCCCACACTCCTCATTGTTTCCACCTTCCTCTGCCTTTCGCCTCGCAACTTTTTCCTCCTCGCTACCCTCATGCTCCAGCAGCAGCATGCAAACAATAACTTCATCTGATCCACTTAATCTCCTCGCTATCTTTTTCTGCCCCACCCCCCCAAACCTTCTTTCTTATGTGTCAGTATATCTGAATCTGAATCGGGCTTGTTTCAGGTGGGCCCCAGCAACTGTACCCGTATCTTTTTTTTTTCTTTCATCAAATTCCCCAGTTGAGACTACACCTCGCCTGAGTGACCATAAAAAAAAAAAAGTTTAAGCTCTGATAAAATCAGGGTGAATGAGAAATTAGGCAGTGGAATGTGGTGTTAAATATGTAAGTGAGCATGTGTTTGAAGATGGGACAAAGAGATAGATAAAAAGTTTGTATATGGTGGAAATGTAATTGTGACCCTGGCTGTTTTTTTTTCTTTCTTTTCCCCTCTGTGTGGTTAGACTGTTTGGCCTTCCCGTAGTTTATCTAGCCTCAGAGACATCCAACTTCAAGGTTTAGTTTTGTGTGTCTTTGTAGGTGTGTGTGTGTGTGTGTGTGTGTGTGTGTGTGTGTGTGTTGTACAGGAAAGAAGAAAGCGAGCAACGGGGGTGAGAGGTAGATTTGATAGCGGAGGACACCCAGACCCTTCTTCCCTCTCCCCCCCTTCATACCCCTCTGTTTAGACCTTGATAAGTGGAGCCGAAGTCTGTGGGGGTTAGGGATTCCTGTCTAGCACAAATGCATGCGTACACAAAGACACACACACACACATATTGGGATCCGCCCGCTCCACATTCCTGTGTCCGACTAAGGAAGCAGCCTAGCCGTCTTCCCCTCCACTCCCAAATTATCCCCTTCTTCTAAAATCACTACATACTTATCACACACACCTCTTTACCTCTCTCTTCTATTCTGACTCATACATACCTCCTCTATCTTTCCCCATCCTTCCACTGAGCCCGGTGCAAACAGCATGTCTAATCATCTCACAGTGAGTGTAAAATGTTTTACTAGAACAAGTGAAAAAGATCTGGTGGTACAGTGACATAATGTCCCATTTTTTCCAGTGGAAGTTCAGATTATGTCTTGCATCACTCTTAAGATTGCTTTGATGGAAGCCGAAAAACACCAAAATCACTATAAAAGCTTACTGTATGGTCAAATATTACATGCCCAGAGTAAAACTGGCCTCTCACAGATTTCCAGGTATTTCTGCTGCTCACCTATCACTCTGTTGCAGTGGGGTTTCTTTGTATGATCTCTCACTGCTCACCTTTTTTTTTCTCTCAACTCTCAACTTTCATCTCTTTTCATTCATTTCACTCTTTTGTGTCCTTCTTCTTCTGCTGTCCAACTCTGTTTATATATTTTGCCCCTTTCTCTCTTCCCCCCTCCCTCTAATCCTCCCTCCCTCCCTTTCAAGGGTGGGTTACAGGGGTTAGGAAGAGGTCATGTGGTCTCACGCTGCCCTTTCCTCTAATGGCTTCTTAATGAGAAAGAGAGAGCGAGGGAGAAGTAGGGAGAGAAGCACTTTTGAGAAGTGGGGTGAGATATCAGCAGTTCTGCTTGGGGTACTGACTCTGTGTGTGCATGCGTGCGTGTGTGTGTGTGTATCTCTGTACGAGGCTGTGTGTACAGCTGAACATGTGTTTGTGCGTGCACATAGTCTGCGCTACTTGACCGACCCCTTGCTCCATTTGAAGGCCTTTCCTCGCTCTCTGTTCCTCTCTGGGGAAAGAGGAAATGACACGTTTGTAGCCTTGAATAAGCTCTGCGGCTCATCACACGCAGTGTCCACTGGGTCTGGCTCGGGGATGGGTGGGAGATGTTTTGGAGGTGAGGGAGGAGGGTGGTGCGGGCGGGGGGGCTGGGGTGGGGTGGGGGCTCTTTAATTTGCACAGCTTCTGCTGATTTGATCATAAGCAATTAATCTCAATGGCTCAGCTCGGGTGCAGTGGGGGAAGAGAAATGAACACAGTCCTCTTTATGCAGGCATCCCTTGCTCTGGTTTTCCCCTCCGTCCGTGCAGTGTGATTTTTACACTTCTTATCCCTTATATTTGTATCATAGAGGGAACAAGCTGTGGGGATTCTGCTGTGGCGGTCATTCCCATGTCGTCCCATGTGATTTCCCCTGCAGAACAACCCCAGCAAGTTTTGTCTTTGCAGACAAATATTAGTACAAAATCCCCATTTTTTTTCTTTTTTTTTTTCACAATCTGGTTTTCAGCATGTTTGAAAAGGTTGGCAAACATATTAATCACTTATATGGATTAGCAAAATTTTGAGTTAAGTATAAAAATACAAGTTGATACTTGGAAAGCCAAACTTGGATTTGCACAGTTAGTGTGTAATCAGCTCCATGTTGGTTACAGCACCACGATTCAGAGCTGCATTAGGAGAGGGCATCGTCTATTTTGGTTTTCAGACTGCTGACAGGCTCGTGGAATAGTGCGAGGTTCAAGGTCCAGATCTGTCGTGATTGATCTTGAGCTCCATCCAGCTTTTATCAGCTCAGGAGTGACACAGATCCCCCTTGATCCACTAGCACCAAGTTTGCAGCTAGCACAGGTGTATATGCTCATCTATATCTCATCTGTTGCGCTTCCTTCTCCTTTTTAACCCTTTGCTCTGTATCTTCATTTTCACTGGTATGTCTGTATATGAGACAAACAGTCATTCCCTCACTCTCCCTTTCTCTGCAGTCACTGTGCCAGCTTTCCATCTCCCTCTATCTCCCTCGCCCTTGCTTTTTCCTCTCCATGGCACCATACTCCTCCCATGCTGAGGCCAGAGCTCTCTGCCTCCATTGTTGGAGGCAGGTTGCCAAGGATACAAGCACAGAGGCACAGTCTTAATGTTATGAGATGGGAGAGATGAGCAGAGAGAAGGGAAGAGGGGCAATAGCCTCTCTTGTCACTGGGCAGCTCCACAGCAAGCTAATGCTCTCCGGAGAACATGTAACACCCCATGCTTCCCACTTTGTAAAGTGTTCCTGTGTGGATGGAGCACAGTGACACTGGTGGGTTGTGGAGTAACTTTTGTTACTGCAGTGCATGTGTTGTGTTGTGTGTTTGCACATTTGTCAGGCAGTCACTTGGTGGGAGCATTCGAGCCACCATTCTTTGGATATAAAACATATTAACCAAAATTTTGACTATATTAATTTAAATGCAATCGTCGGCACATAACCGAGTGCTAAATTTTAAGAAATCCAAAAACATTAAATACGAGTCTCTGTACACTTGGGTCCAGTGCAAATGATTTATTAATGATTTTTTTCGTTAATCAGGTGTTTTGAATTAATCTGTTACTGGTTTCATGACTAATTATTTTAGAAATGAAATGAAATAATGATGTTGTTTTAATTTTAAGTAGGTAAGTAGGCAGTGGTATCTGTAGTCAGTTCCAGAAACTTCCATCACAACTATGTGGTGAGTTTGTGGAAAGGTGAGATATTTTTAAGAAAATATAATATACCAGTGAAAAATCTTAAGCATTTTTCCTCACCACTGTACTGTCTTGAATATGTGGGCATTAATATGCCATTTATCTCATTTATAGTTCCACAACCTGCTCCAGGATGTCCAGCTGGAAATATTTTGACATTTGCCAACTTTGTTTGCTTCTTAAACTTGTCTTAAATTTATTTCCACTGAGCAGTAAAAAAGATTATACCGGCTAGATAGTTAGACTCGAGCTTTTCTGTTGGTCAGTGTGAGTCAAAGATTGTGTTAACCCACACACCAGTAACCCACAGGCTATACCATCCCCACCCTGAGTGTTTGTCATTTTCCTCCTCCACTTTCCATTATCCCTCCTCTCAATATCTCTGTGTCCCAACTCACCCTTCAAAATACAACCCAGGACTGGGCTGGACGGGGGCATTTGAGCCGGGTCCTCCTCATGTATAAATCCAAGACATAACCTCTCACTCTTTCTCAATCTCTCGATCTCTCTCTCTCTTTTTGCTCTTAGCACAAAGCCCTGCGTGTCTGCCTTCCTTCCCCACCCAGCATTCTTTCCCCATACAGACCTCTCCCCCGCTCTCTTTCGTTCTCTCTCTGTCGACTTCCCTCCTGCCCGCCAACTCGCTCAGCCTCACCCTACCTTTCATTAGCCCACTCTTTATCTCACGCACTTACTCGGATCGCTCTCTCTCTTTCCCTATCTCCAGCTTTTACACTCCCTGCTCTCTTTTTTTTGTCTACCCCCTCAGTTGCTTTGGCTTTTTTGTTTCTGATATATCTTCATTTATTTCTCTCTCCCTCTCTTTCCCTGCTGACCCTATTATTTTTATATTCCCTCTCTCTCTCTCTCTCTCTCTCTCTCTCTGCCATCACTCCCCCTCTCTCCCTCTCTCTACCTCCCTCCCACTCCTCTCAGTCCCTCTAAGCTGCATTAACTCCCCAGATTACCTTGAGCCCTGCAATCCTCCATCCCCCACGCACTCACCCGCTCTTCTTTCCCTCCCTTCCTTCAGTCATTCACTTGCTCACTCAGACTACGTCCACAGCTAATTTTGACAGTGTGGATAAACAGCTGCTTTGTGTCATTTTGTAAAGATCTCTGTCCACGCTGAAACACTTAAACTGTAGAAAAATAGATCTCTTGTCCTGTGGCTCACTGACTTGAGTTAAGGAAAGGGACATACACAGCCATCTTTAGGATTGAATTCTTTTTCTAATTTATATATTTTTCTCTTTCTACTGTCCAAAAATTATGCACTGTCCAAAAAAAAAAAAAGAAAAAGCACAGTGATCACAGACCATCAAAGATGAATCAGATTTGAATGCCTAGTTAGGCCTTCTCTACACACAAAGGTCCTTCAAGCCAGTAGTTTTACAAAAACAAATTAACAATAAAGGCTCATCAAAATGCTTCAGAATTCAGCCTTTGAATGATGAATGAATCGAAACTCCACTATGGCGAGGGTTCAAATCAACAGAAAATTGCCTTTTGAGCCTTACAACCTTTAACCAGACGTAATATGATTATTTTTCTAAAAAATGTATTCAGTCATGACCACTGTAGTCGAAAGAAAATTCTTATTTCCATCTGTATTCATTTATATTTAACTATAAGGCTCTGTTTTCAGGTGCATATGTAGAAAGCGTGGGGCAAGAATACTGGCAGCAAGACCACATCACAGAACTGGCTTTAAGTCTGCAACAAGATCAAAGGAGTTCCAGGAGAGGGGGTGGGTTGCAAAGCGGCTTGGAGACATGCAGCAACAAAAGCAAACCTAAATAGCGTAGCCTAAATGAGATTTTCTAATTGGATGTGTAGAAGGATATCAGCTGAGCCATCACCCCATATCAGCTGACAATGATATCCTCCACCAGCTGGGATTGCTTGACTGAACTTAGGCTAGTTTTTACCTGAAATCTCTGATACTAGTGGTTCACATACTTTACTGTATGCTTTTGCTGGTGGATGAAAGTCCTGCGCATACCAGCGTTTAAAAGGGCAGAAAAAGGAACATCAGGTCATTACAAAAAACTTGCTGCTCGTATGCTGTGTTCTGACATTTTTTTATTGAATCTCTTATGTCAGAATACAGATGGGTCCATAAAAGAGCAGACAGGTGCGAGGCAAAAGTTAAAGGTACAAATATATTTGGTGTGTTTAAAGAAACTGTATGAAAATGACAGACAAGGTCATCTGTTCCGTTTTAAAGGGAAGCATGTGACTAAGTGGATATAAAATGCATGCCAGGGTTGTCACTTGTATACGTAGCAAAACTTGGCACTTAAGAAATAGAGCATGGAGCCCTGCAATGTGTGTTTGGCATTGCAAAAGTTTGCAATTCAACCATGATATTTTCCTAACACTAGCTACATCATTCATCAAGCTCCATTATCAACCTCAAAAAGAAAATCAAACTGCGAGTAAAAACTGACACTTAGAAGAGGACCTGGCTGAAAGTCATTTGTGTTTGTCCCACTGCCACAACTTTGTCTGCATGGGAGGCTTCAGAAGGTACGAGCTAAACCTCCCATATGGACGCTAACAAGCAACCAATCTGAATATTTAGTCTGAGAACTTCTTGGAACTTAGAGCACTGATCCATTAAGGATCAAGCAAATCCAACTGTTCTCATTTGGACAGCTTATTCTTCTTAAGTCACTCACTGTTGAATGATGTGATCTACAATGCTCAGCTCAGTGATATTTATATAACACGTAAGCCACAGAAAGGAAACGGTAAGAGAGAATAAGTGCAAAAGAGGCTGGCCGAAGTGTTAGCTGTTAGCTTGACACCTGCAGGTAGGTGGGCCTATGGATGTGTCGATGAATTGTGCTGCACCGCTTTGAAGTGTGACCACCATTTTAAAAAGGGATAAATCCTACCTAGAAATACACGTATATCCTTCTCGTGAATACAAATGCGCTGGAAAAACACTCGAGGAGGTTAACTGTGGCCAGATACTGCACTGTAGCGAGATTACGTCCTGATTAATTCTGCCCACATGCTTGCATCTTGTGGTTGTTTAGCATTGCCGTCTTAATGTAGACACGGGCAAAAGCACAGAGAAAGGGAAGCATTTTCAAATTTAGCTGGCTTTCCGTAGCCTACTCTCACACTCGCTCGTTCGCCCCCACCGTCACCACCCAACCCTCCCTCCCGGAGCCTCTGTAACCTCCCCCTCACCTCTCCTCGCTTCCCCTTCACTCACCCACCCACCCACGCTCCATCACCCCACCGTCCACCTCTCACCCCACCACTCTTGCAATCGTTGTGCTCCTCTTCTCTTTTCTCCTCTCTTCCCCTCCACCCACACTCTCTCTTTTTCCTCCGAGCCCCCAGCAGTACCACCATCACTACCAGCACCATCATCTCGCTCTCTCTCTCTTTCTCTCTCTCCTGTCCTTTACCACTTTCTTCCCTCTGTCCCTCCCTCCTCTAAAGCCTTCAGGCACTGCTTGATTTATGCTTGCCCTCCCTATCCACCTCCCCACCACCACCACCCACCCACCCATCCTGCCCTATCTCTCCTGGAGGTTGTGGCCCGGCTAGTCCCTAAAAACAACAGAGAAAGAAAGCAACAGCGAGAGAGAGAGAGAGAGAGGATAACAACCTCTTTTACTTTCCATCCTCCCTCCTTTTTAACCCAGCATTTTTTTCATTCTCCTCTCCCACACTGCTTTTTAAATTGCCTCTGAATTCTTGAGCTGTTTTAGTGCCTCACTCCCCCTTCTCAGCTGAAATTACTTTTTTACCCTCTCAAACTCTGGCATGCTGAGGAAGCAAGTTCCACCTTCCCTCCCCTCTTTGTCCACTCGAGGACAAACACGCACTAATCACAGGTTCAGCGTACGGAACTGTTTGTAATAAAAGGTGAAGGAGAGACTTTCATTTTCTCATTTGGAAGCTTGACGCTGTGACGGCGGCGCGCAGACAACACGGAAAGCAGCGGAGTCTTGTGAGCAGCATGGCTCTTGTAATGCCTTGTCCTCTTCAACCTCAGGCTGGCCAAGCCATTAACCGGGCCGACTTGGGGCAAGGCTTCTTTCTGTATCCTCCACTGTCTCTCACACACACATGCGCACATATATGCACGGAGAGATACACATTGAGAGAGTCTTTCTCCTTTGTTTGCACTCTCACATACTCAAACATGCACACAAGCCCTACTTTCTTCTCTGACAGCTCTCTTGTGGTCGACAAGCCTCAGTAACTCGTTGCTTAACCACTCTGGACTTTTTCTCTCCATTGTGTTTGGTTACTGTCTCTGTTGATTTGAAGGCGGGGTGAGTTATGTGAGTGTGTGTTTGTGACTCGAGGTGTTGAAGGAGCGTGTCCATCATTAGCCAGGTCATGTGCGCATGAGTGCGAGACCTGTAAAAATCTTTTTGGGGGGTTTTTGTGCCTTTTTTTCTTTCTTTTTTTTAATCTATTAGAATCTTTATATTTGGAAAATGGAAACTCCCTCCCAAAACAGTGTCAGGCTTCATTTAGAGAAGAGGGAGGCATTTGTAGCGAGAAACACACACAAACACCCGCCCGCACACACACAAACACACACACAATCACACAATCAGAACAGAAGATCAGAGGTCAAACTGGGTCACCCGACCTTTCCCTCCCTTTTCAGGCCTTCTCTCTCCTCCTTTTTACTGCGTCAAAGCGTGCTCTCTAGTAACACAACTCCCCTTGTGAAACACACACACACATATCACTTAGATACAGTGCAGCCTCCAACCACAGCGCATAAAACTGTATCTTCTATCCATTAGCCGTAACTCGCTCAATGGATGATAAATTCAGGATTCCTCATAACACATTTGAAGTATAGTTCAGCGCACACCTATTTTATTTCCAAGGCAAGTCTTATTCCTCCTTTGCTTTTTCCCACTCAAGCCCCTGCATAGCTTGCAGCATCGCTCACGCGCCCGCACACGCACGCAAAACACACACATGAACAAAGAGAACCCACCATTTCCACATATTTGTCTCTCTTTTTAAAAGGGGGTTTTATTTAGCATAAATGTTGAAGCCAAGGGTGCCCGGCTACCATGGCAACCAAATTAAACGGAAGATCTCTTCAGAAAGCAGAAATCTAAATTATTCGGACTCTTTTATGAAGGGGAAAATGAAAATTCCCTTCACTGTACAGAGACCACTGCACTGTAAAGGCAGAAGAAAAGAGGAGGGGGAAAAAAAAGACGAGGAAAATGCTATTGTTTTTTTTTTGTATCTGACCACGCAGTTCAAAGCCATATTCCATGCCATTGAAATTCATAGGTTGCCTCATGACAACCGCTACGTTAACACTCAGCATATGTGCACAAAGGAATGATGTAACCACAGTGTCTCTAAAACTCGGGATAAACCTATTGCCTTTGAAAGATACCACAATATGTGTATCTACAAATCCTCAACCAAACCCGGCACATGTATGATGAAATCCATAAGCTGCGCGCATGGGATTAGGTGCGACTGGTTCTGGTGTGGTAAATGATTTTATCTGTAAGAACAGGATGAGGTTTAAGTAAGACACCATCTACGTAGGCCCGATAAAGCTTACATAAGTAAAGGAGGATTATGCCGTATATTCCGATTATTTAGCGAGGAAGCCTGTTTGCGATCAGCTGAATACTAATTTCTAATATCTCGCGCTTAGTCCCGGATATGTGGGTATATCCTCAGTAAAACAGGATACGGTACTGCATGTTGCAGGCATGTGAGAGTGGCTCACTAATGCATCAAATACAAAAATTCATTTCACACATTTTTTGTTCAAGACAGAAGTTAGACCGGCATCTGCAAGGAGACCATGAAGCAATCACTCTTCCATAATCCTTCCATTCAATCTACAATGTGTGACTGAAGGACTGTTACTGTATGACTGTAAGGAGTGCGGATATGTTCCATCTGTAGATGCACGTGTCTAAGAGGATGCTGGGAAACCGTTCTGGGGTCATTCACTCACCCAATGAACAGATGAGTGGAAGGAGATAGGGGTCAGAGATGACCCTCTTTTCCCTCTCTCCTTCCATTTGTCTGCCTCTTCTTTCTCCATATATGTGTGTATTTGTGCAAGTGTGTATGTGTGCATGTGTGCTGTTGTTGGCCAACAGCAGATCTATGTTATTGATTGACTCCTGTGGCTGCTGGGCTGCCCACTGAAGGAGGGGGCAGAGCTCTAATGAATTCCTGCACCTCGTGCCCTGTGCGGCAACCCCTACACCCCCTCCTTAATTAACTTTGTGTGTGTGCGGGTGGGACGGGGGTGTGCGTGGATGCACGCATGTGTGTCTTGTGTGTATCATCTGTGCTTCCTCCACAGCTCAACACCCCCGCTTTTACACTCCCCTGCCTTTTTTATTCCTTTATCTCTTTCTCTTTCTACGCTGTCCATGCCTCCTCTCTCTTTTTTTTTCTCTTTACTCCCCCCACCCTTATTTTTTTTAATATCTTGTGATACGTTAGCTAGCCGTTTGATGACTACTGATTACTTCGTATGTATGTCACTCTCATCTGAGGCGCCCCATCCTCAATATCTCACTCATATCTCTACACCTTTCAGATCTATATGTGCAACCATGCATACAGAACGTGTATCCATCCATCTGATCTGGAATCATTTATCTATCCCGAGCATGAAAAATGACTGACAGTTTCCGTGTATGTGTGTGTGTGAGAGAGAGAGGGAGAGAGAGAGAGGGTGGTCAGCATTGACCTAGTAAGCTGAGAAAAATCTGTATACCCATCGGTATTCCAGACGTGGAGCCAAACTACTGTCTTTGTCACCTTGACTCCCCTGCAGCAGACTGCCACCAGGCTGCACAGGAAACACTTAACACTGCCTAACTGTAGTTAAAATGAACAATAGGGGTATTTTGTTTTCTTGCTTCCATTATATTTTTTCATGTTTTCTTTCCTCTTTTGCTTCCCCACCCGTTTCTGTTCTCAGTGCCCCCGCATCACCCTAGTTACTGTCCTCACTCTGTTTATTCCCCATTAGCTCTGAGTGTGATTTCAGCTGTCGCTGCATGGGCGCTGTGGAACGGTAAACTTATATATTAGGATGTCAGAAGGTTTCTGTCCAGAACAGTCACACATAATTATGTACACACCCCCCTCTCCTTAAGGCAAGACTCAAGTCTGCATTAGCGCTCAGAAGTCTCTGTGTTTGTTTTAGATGTAGACAAGCCATTCTTTCAAAGACTCTAAGCCAGTGATGTGCCTGGTGTGTATTTTTGTCTACTTCTTTGTTGGAGAAAGCAACCTGTCATCAGCTAAATGTCAATTAGGAGGTAATAAAAGTGTGTTTGTGTCTGTATTTGTGTGTGTTTTTGTTTGCGTGCGTGTGTGTGTGTGTGTGTGTTGAGCAGAGCTGTCGTCAGCAGTGTGGTCTGACAGTCTTGTAGATCTACAGTGGAACCTCCAGCGACATGTCTGCTGCTGACAGCTTCTCTCTGCTTTCAACGAGTCTGATGGCTAAATGCACACTCACACACACTCATGCACACACACTCACAGGCATAGCGCATAAACACACGCGCACACATGCATCACGTCTGTGTCTGCCGTTCGCTCTCACACTGTCTCTTTATGATCTCTCTGTATTTTTGTTGACTGGTGATGATGAGGTATGTTAGGGAGTCGAGGAGAGCGAGGGATGAATCAGAGTGGTGACGTGTTGGTAGTCGCTACCAAAAACACTGGGTGTAAACGATGACTTGGCTGAGAGGGTTGAAAGGATTGGTTTAATATGGTGTTTTTTTGTGCTTTCACTCAGGCTGTTATCACTGTCACGTGAAACCTAAAAGTGTCAACTTTTGTTTTCTTGTTTGTTTGTTGATTTTTTTTTGTACTTTGGCCATCCCTGTTTATTCCCTTTGGAGATGTTTCACAATGTCAGAAGTGATGGAATTTTCATCCTATAGAGAAACACATAACCCCTCAAATATATTAAAACAGTGCTTCAGTGATTTAAAACACCAGCTTGAGCTTGAATAGCATTTTAATGTCAGTCATTTTTAGTTGTATAAGGGCACAAGAACCTCACCCATCTTCTGTTACTTCATCTCTATTCAGGGGCAGACGTGACTGAACCCAACAGCTCAGACAGCCGTGGCGAACGCCTCGACTT
Source organism: Etia nguti (assembly GCA_015106755.1). Lineage (NCBI taxonomy): Eukaryota > Metazoa > Chordata > Actinopteri > Cichliformes > Cichlidae > Etia > Etia nguti. Next base: position 5,996 of record VUQG01022002.1, on the reverse strand, counting down.
CTTCCTCAAACAGGAAGAGCCTCTTACCACAGAGCCCAGCTTCCTGGGCACCAACGAATTGGAGGAGGCCGGGGGAGGAGCCGGGGGTGGAGCAATCTCATCTGTCGCCAATCTGAAGGCAGCGCTGATGAGTAAGAACAGCCTGCTGTCACTGCGGGCTGAGATGATGGGAGATGATAACCCCTTGTTGTATGAGTACCTGCCCAAAGGAGGACACTCCCTGTCTTGTAAGTCACTATTTACTAACACTGCACTCACCCTGATTGTTATACACACACGCACACACACACACACCTATATATAACTTAGGCATACACAAATTTTCTACTACTTTATCTTTGAGTACCTGCCTACGTGGTCACCTGCGATACATAAAACATACAGGCATGACTGCTTCTGGCATGAGCCTCCTCTGTTGTAGTACTTTCCCTCATCAGCCACCGTTATCTGGATAACTCTGAATCCCTGTGTGTGCAAGTGTGTGTGCATATTGGTGGACGCATGTGTGTGTGTGCGTGTGTGTTGCCACTTGAGTGTGTAACCAGTTTGTGTGGTAATGCCAGTGATGACTAGTCAGCAGTGACTCAGTGAGAGAACATTTTGCTGGGATCGCTCGTGCTGTCTTGAGAAAATTTGTTTGGTTTTATGTGACAGTTTCTTTGTGGGTATCAGTGGGTCTACGGCTGTATTTCACCGCAGCAAAATAACACAACAGAGCAGCAGCAACTGTTCAGATATTTACCTACCGAATTGCTCCAACTACAATATATAAATCTCTGCAAGCTGTTAGAAGGGCATTCAAAATCAAGAAATACGTCCAAACTCACCAAATGTCATAAGCAAAGAACACAATTACAGCAAGCAATAAAAAAGTGATCTTCACCTATTTGTCCGCTACAAATCTTTGCTTCTTGTCATATATCTGTGCACGACCAAGCAACCTGTAATTATTCTTCTCTTTAAAATCTGATATTCTCAGCTAAAATTAGTAAAAGAAGCTCTTAAATCACAGAATTCTTCCTGTTATAGTGTAATAAATCATTTCCTAATCATATCAATAATAGATCAATAAGCGGCCGCATTGGTGCTTAATTTGTCTGTGTTAACAAGAGATTTTTTTTCTTTGTTCTGTCAGTTTTTTCTGCCTTCAATGAGGGTGTTAAACTGTCTGTGTGTGTGTGTGCGTGTGTGTGTGTGTGTGTGCGTGTGTGTGTGTCCTAGTGTGAGCATGCATTTGCTTGAGTCCACGTCCGCGTGGGCACATTTGTGTGCGTGCGCATGTGTGTATTCAACTCGTGTGTTTGTTTCTTTAGCTTTTACAGGCTAGTAATTGGATCTTTTGTCCCGAGTTCTGCCTGTTTTTGTGAGCGGAAGAAAAGCAAAGGAAGGGTACAACTCTGAGCCTAGTCATGTCTTTTCAGTTGAGCCCCACTCACCTACAAAATAAAAGACAGGGCCAAGACTTAATAGACCAAAACACACATTCGCAGTCGCACGCGCTCGCACATGCACGTCACATCACATCGTTCCTTTTGTGTCAGTGTTAAGTGTGTGGGATTGAGATGTTTCTGTTGGCTTAAAGAGGAGAATCGGATGCTGTCACAGCACAGATAGACAGCCTCACAAGCCTCAGAAAAGAGAAGAAGAGGCTTTCTGATACACACTCAGACTTTACAGATACACTCAGCCTTGACTATATGAATAGGGGATTTTGAGAATTCAGAGAATGTTAATCATTTGCTCTGTGCATGGAAAAAAAAAAAAAACACATTGAATGAGCACTATATCTGTATTTTAGTTGTCACCAAAGAAACCTCAAGGAGGGTTTTGGTTAGCCAAGCCCTATTTTCTATTCCCTACACAATAGGGGTTGGGGAAATGGGCCTGTCGAGATGGCCAACATCCTCCCCTCCCTCCCCAGGTCTGTCCCTGTGTCTAAATGAGGACAGAAAATAAACAAACACTGTACCTCAGATTACTGGGCGGAGGATAAGTCTGCCTGGTTTGACAGATCACTGCTCCCTGCCTCCCTCCTTCCATTCAGCCCTTTCCCCCCCTCCTCTTGTTCTCCTCCCGCTTCTCCTTCAACCCTTCTTAACATCCTTCCTGTCCTTTTTCCCTCCTGTACTCCCCCTCACGTTATCCGTCCCTCCTTTCCTCCATCTATTTCTCCTTCACCCCTCCTTAACACTCATCCCTCACACTCTCCCTCATTCCCTCCCCTTTTGGCCAGCTCTTGCAGTTCCTCCATATTTGTCTCACTCTTGTCTCTTCCCCCCCTCTTTTACTTCAGCTGTGGAGCATCAAAGCATGTTGGTCTAAAATAGTGGGAAAGTATTGATCTAGGCGCGGAGGAGGCAGAGCAAGGTCACCTGTCCCAATTCCAGAGAGGCCTGAACATAACCAAAAGGCCTTGACATAGAGCTACCACCTCCCACACCCTTTCATCTTGTTCCTCTTTCTCTCATTCTTTTTTTTTTCCCCGACATAACTGACGATTTAATAAATCGGGTTTCTGCTAAACATCCACGCATCCAAAAATAAGATCATACTGGAAATATCTCTCTCTGCATGTAGCAAGTCAAAGTGATTCGACCCCCATCTTGTTGACAGGACATGGAATTAAAATGCACAGCTTCTCTTTTTGCTATCCTTTGCATAGGTCACGGACCACATGCCAAAATACAGTGGAATCAGTGTGTATGTCAATCAACCTCCAAAATCCAATTAAGGTCAATGGGATTTGGCCCCACTACCCCTCTGTGCGTCAGAGAGTCAATTCCAGACAATGGATTTTGCAGAACCATCCCTGCACACCTGCCCACACTGCCACGATCTACAGGATGTTAGGAACATCCAATTAACTATAGAGATTATACTGACATTATTGAACTTTTCCCTCCATTGCCAGCTCTCATCAATTCACATCTACTTTTAAAAATTGACTCACCCCTGTGCACTAGCTACCATTCGTTCCACAGCTACTGCCAAGAGATTTTCAAAATGTATTTATGATTGTGACACAAATTTTGTTCCAAATTTAACAAATGGATCCTATATAGCTTGTCTTCTGGCTCTCTCTTTTTTTGTACTGTACTGCAACCGGAAAGGAAGAACAGTGAGGGTTAATTTAAAAAGCAATGATATGGCAGATGGAAATGAATCTAATCTAGTCTTGGATTTTCAAATTGAATCTACTTTATATATCAACTTTTTTTGGATTCAACAGGACTTACCTGCAAGTGGAGTCTAATCTAAAACACGGATGTGCACAAAGCTGCTATGAACCCGAACCTGCACGGTCCTTTATTCATATATATGTTTAAATAATAAAAAGTAAATAAAACCGTCCAAAGATTATGACTAGCCATGTGTCATTAAGCATTTTTCGGTGAGGTTACAGAGAGGTAAAATCCAATCCAATCTTGGTATTTTCTCGTAACAAACTTACAGAGCTTTTTAGTTAATTAGTAACCTTGGTCAGTCACCTTCCAGTAATTGCTTCCCTAAAGCCTAAACAGATGTAATAAGTACAGACTCCATTGGGATGGCAGGTGAAGGAAAGGGATGACGATTGTATGTTAGTTCCTATTCAGTCATCCCATGTTTAAGTAATGCAATTATTTTACTTTTTTCTTGTCTTTTTTTTTTCTTGCCACTGTGCAGGCAGTCAGCTGACTGCTATTTGCATACTTTAAAGCTTGCCAGACACAACTGAAATATTAAACTCCGTGATACGACACTGTAATATATGCAGTTACATGTTGCATTTCTGCAAGAGGCTTGAACCAAAACTGATTAACTATTCCATGAAAGCCCTTTCCTGAGAATCGTCTACTGCCAGAACACCATTTGTTAATGAGCTACTCCCTCTCACCTGTATCTCATCCGTTTACTCTCGGTCTCTACTTCCTCTTCGCTGTAAATGCTGTTTCCCCTGTCACTGATGGGGTGGGGAAGAAGAGATGGGGAGTTAAGCATTTGTGTGTGTTCTCAGTGAGTGGGAGTGGGGAGTGTCGGGTGCGGTAGTTTAACATTCCAGGAATCCATCCACGGCCGAGCCTCATGGTTGTGTGATTCTGTCCGTTGTGCAGAGGAGGGCAATGAATGGCTAACCCACTGCATAACTCTGGAGACATTCCCCAAAAAGCTGCCCACATTTGCACACGCTTGCATGCGTACACGCACTGTCTAGAGAAGCTTGCGATACATTATGCTTTGATTAATACACACTATTAATCAAAGCGAAGAAACGGAGAAAAAAAGAAATGCGCTCTCAGTACCAGCTAATGGTGATATTAATGTAGCAGAAAAAAAAAGGCTCTGTGTGAATAGTTGTGGAAAGCTAAAGGTTCTTTAAAAAAAAAAAAAAAATTGAAATTCTTATCCAGCGTGTCTTAACTTGTTGCTGGTAAACATCTTACATGGTCGATGTAGTCGTCCTTTACCCTGTGTGCACAAAAAAAAATCTTCACTTGAGCTGCAAGATGGCTCCTCTCCAAAACAATCTCCTTCCACGCTACAGAGGATCCTCAAGCCCTCTCCTTATATGCATTTTACTCACACAACATGGCACATACACACTCACAAAACACACACCCGCTGCCATCCTCTGCGCACGCATGTGGGTGGAAGGAGAAGGAGAGCAGAGGAGCGAAAGAAAAAAAAAGAGAGAGAAAGAGAGAAGAGAAGCCCTAACCCTTTCCCCTTGGCTGGTGGAAAGTGAAACTTCAGAGTTTTTCTTCCTCCCCCTCTCCATAGTGTTTGATAGTGTAGCACTGGCAGCCTCTGTGTGCCCCCCTGCCCACTCTCTCCCGTTGTGTTCTGGTGGCCAGCTGCTAGCAGAGTTGCAGTTGTACGTGAGTGGGTGGGTGAGACTCGTTTCCTGTGCTCCTCAGGGCTCTACTCCAACAACTACTGCAGCACGCTCCGGCCAGGGGCCACGGGGGCCACTATTCATAACAAACAGGGGGCTGGCTCCTCTCCTCCTCCTCTTCCTCTTCTTCCTCCTCATCTTCCACCATCATCATCATCACCACCACTACCCCCATCATCATCATCATCAACAACATCAACATCAGCATACTGCCCACCCACTCCACCCACACCACTGCACCCCTCTGAGCTTCGGCCCCTGGAGGCCCCCGGTCTGAGGGCTGGGGCACCCCTGCTGCACTCAGAGAGATTGGACATGGAAGTTGAAGAGGCCCCTGAGGGCCCAGAGCCCTCCACCTTGCCTGAGGTAAGTGTACCAGAGCCTGGCTCAGCTCCAGGGCACAGGCTGCTCTCTGGGCACTGCTACTCCACTCAGATAAAAGTTCTAACAGTGGAGATAAGTATCCAGGGGGCAGCATCACCCTGTTTCTATACACGCACACACCGAAGGGGTTTGAGAGGTGATGGAGGGTAGGAAGTGGCAAGTGATGTGATGGGAGCAAGCTAGGAGTTTTTGCAAAAAGGAATTGGGGTTAATGGGGATATTACCCTTATTTCAGAGAGAGTTCTTTTTTTAAATGTTAGCACATCATTGCTCAATCCTTTTCTGTATCTCATTCTCTTTGAGGAATTTGGCATATTTCCTGCTTTGCTGGAGAAGAAATGCTATTTTTTTCCTTTGTTTGCTCTTTCTTTTCTGTATGCTTTGTTTGCTTTTCTCTTCCTTTCAGATTGCCAGTTCTTCACTCATGTCTCCCTTCTCAAATAATCTTTTAATATAGTTAGACTTGAATTCACCTTCAAACCAGAAGTGTCTTTGCTCAACATTAGTGGTAATGTAGTCTGTAGTAGTTACATTAGTGATGACACGTCTAGTCACAATGGCAGCGTGTGCTTAGAGATGGCAGATAACAGGCAAGGTAGTGTGATGAGAGTGAGTAGAATCAATACAAGTAGACAATGAGAGGTTTGCTCTCGCAGCCCAGGAAATTGTTTGTTCTTCTCAGTGTGTGAGTGAAAGAGTGTGTGTGTGTGTGTGTGTGTGTGTGTGTGTGTGTGTG
>VUQG01022001.1:0-20979 GCA_015106755.1 Etia nguti | reverse complement strand
GGAAAGACCATCTCTGAATCGAGGAGGGGGCCTAAGGGTACATCTTTCGCCATCTTACAATGCTGTGATTGCAGCCATTCCCCAACTCTCTGTGAATGGTACTCATGGCCATTGATCAGTGGTCTTTGATCAGTGGGTTTTGGTCAGTGGTTGTTGATCAATGGTCATGAGAATTTGCATAATTAAGATTAAGGAACTGACCTCCCAGCCCATTGTTCCTTCAGTGGGCTGGTTTCAGTCGTTATGCAAATGTACTGTTTATAAGATTGGGGAAACCTGCAGTCAGCTGAGACTGAAGAAGTCACTTGGATGAGTGACGAAACGTTTCTCCCACAAAACGCTACGTCCAGATGAACAGAATCAACTTTTGGAAACTGTAAGATATGTTTTTTGTGTACCATTCTGAATAAATCATGAGTTTAGCAGATCATTGCATTATGTTTTTACTAACATTTCACACAATATATTCTACTTTATTATATTTGTATAATAAAGTCAAAGACAGGAAAAAAAACAAGTAGCATGACTGGAAAGCCTCAAAGCTGGAGAAATTACAACTTCTATTATCACTACAGGTCTGTGCCACTAAAGACACAAGTCCTGTTTAAACCCCCCCCCCACAGAGCTGATCACCATGATGATGATAATGATGATAATATTGATATTTTACCAAATGTAGGAGTGTTACTGGGAACAACTGTATGGTTCACTAACAAGTGTAACTGCAGTGAAAGCAATTAGGAGCCTGGTTTAGATAAAATATGCTTTATATCCCCCCAATTTTTTTTTTTTTTTTGTAAAGGTAGTTTGTGCTAGTAATAAGCATCCGTATTCTATTGGATCGCCACAAAAGAACCAGCATCTAAATGAATAATGTTTACTGTGTCTTAGTCTGGTGAAATACTCCTTTAATACTTAACGCTTGTGAAACCTGCTTATAATTATAATTAATAATTAATAATACGCTTATAATTAATAATACTAATACTTTTGTTACACTTGAAAATTTTTGAAACTTTTTCCATTATGCTTAAAGTCCTTACGAAATATTTGGGAAACTATATACAGTTTAAACATTTGCATTTTAATTTTTGATATTGAGAAAAGGTACGTTTGTGTCTGTTATGTGTGATTAAATATGACACAAGTCTTTCAGCACCATGGAGAGAGAGACACAAACAAAAGCACCACGGAAAGAATCCTGTGCTAAGTAAAGGTAATAATTACTTTATATTAGTGGTTCACAACCCATTTATCTGACTCAACCCAGTAGACCAGAGAACACAACTGCAGATGGACTCACGGATAGACTTTTGTGAGCTCATTTTATATAGAGTTATACTTTACACTTAATTACCCAAAAGTGGAAATTAATTTTTAAAAAATGCTTTTAGCTTTGTTGTTAAGGATTTTATTTGTTTGTATAAGCAATTTATTTTAGTATATTCATTGCTTTTTTCAACAATTTGTTTATTTTTCATTACTTAATCTCTTAACAAATGAATTCAGGTTATTTTACTAATTTCTGTAATACTTTCAGCTTGCCATTGACTCTTAGCTATTACTTCCTACTTATTAGTTTTCTCCATGTAAGCTATTTATTGTCTATTTGAACTCTTTATCTGTGCTATTAAATAAAAAAAGCTGTTCTAATTTAAGCTGGCTATTTTATTGCTTTTTTCAGATTTGTAATTATTCCTTTTTTGTTTAACATTTCTCTTTTGGGTGCACTCAATTAATATATTTGAATTTTCTCTTTGGCAGATTAGTTGAGATGAGCTTTTCACATACTCCATGAACCTTGCACCCCTAATTGGAATTTTGATTTAGAATTCACTTGTTTATGTTACTCTCTAACTGCGCTATTTCAGTAAAAAAAAACAAACAAAAAAAAACTTTTGAGGTGTTTCCGTATTCTATATTCAAGGAAAGAAAAGCATACTTGTAATGCTACTTTGGGTAAAAATACTTTGGATAAAGTCAAATCCATCAGGACTCTAAATGTATGAGTATTGCTTTTTGTCATAAAATAAGTATGGGACAAAAACATGCTGATAATATTTGTACGCGTGACCTAGCAACTATCCTAAAACTTCACTTCATCCACTCTTAACTGACACTGGCTTTGAGCAGTACACTCTAGGCACCAAAAGATGATGATTCATGTCTCGTTCTCTGGCTCTTGTTCAATACAAACACACACACACGCACACAATTTTGGCTGAGAGCAGTAGAATCACTAGACTAGAAAAAGTGGGGTTATTACCATCTTGCCATTTAATCGCCAGAATGTGGTCATTTACTGGCACACAAGAGTACTTCTCTAAAGCATGGACAGAGAAAACAGATTTTAAAAAGAAAGAGTTAAGCAGATTACCCAATAAGCTAATATGGAGCAAGATGTCATAGATTACAGACAAATGGAATCTAATAAAAGTCATTATGGTGATGTCAACTCTAGAATGAAATTAGCAGCAGACCTTGGTAAACATTTAAAAATGATGCCCACGTAGTATATTTGAGCTGAATTTCAGCTTTAAGGTGTAAGCTTTAATATGGGGAGCCTTTCTTGATTTTTCCTCTACATTTATCTGCATTAAAGTCTTCACATTATCGTTGTGATATATTTGATTCCCACCTTCTGAATCCTTTCTGCCTTTAATTGCCTTAAAATACTGTAAAAAATAAACATAGATTTCTTCAGCGTGGCAGGTGGCCTTTTTCCCCTCATGTGGCCTGATACTGAACTGCAATATTGCTGCTCTCAGGGGACCAGATGATTCAGCAGAAACCAACAGACAAGAGAGTAAGGTTGTGTTTTTGTTTTTTTTCCCCCTGGTTTGGAAATTGTTAGAGGACACAATGAAGGCAGGATGTGTTTATCCCTTTGTTATTAACTGGTACATTTAGCGTGCCAGTAAAACTTAACAGCATCCTTGTCTGGCAAACAAATGACGAGTGGAAAAGCTGCCCGTTTGTATTTTTATGACAAATGTTGTTACCCCTCCTTCCTATCTGAGTGCACCGGGTTCACTTTGATTTGAACTACAGTAAGTCATGATATTATTGACATTGTCATGCAAACTCTTAGGATCATTCCTTGTTTTGTGGCTATGGTGAACTGAACTGTTCACTATGTGTTCCTCTCTTGTTCCCTGTTTGTTGTAGTAATACTGAACAATAACGATCATAATTATAGATTTTATTGGTTTTCCTCCTGTCTGGTGGGCTAATTAGTGCAGTGAGCTGCTGCAGTGGAGTGAATAATAGAGACTGGCTAACCAGATGTCCAGGGAGAGAGGAAATGCCCCCAACCCCATCTTTTTTTCTTTTTTTCTTTTTTTTGTGATGTCCTGCAGGGTGGAAGTCACATTGACACATGCATTCAGAAAGCATAAAACTATACATATACACTGACATGTAGGCTAGTCTAAATAAAAACATGCACACACATGCTTCTTTAGGCTGTCACAGAGAAACTCTAGAAACAAATGAAATAAGCACTCTACTAATGTCGCATATAACACTCAGTTTAGTCTTTATTATCAGCAGATAGAAACAGATGATGTCTTTGCCTCCCTCTGGTAAAGCCTGAAAAATAACTCTAATTATATTGGGTGCAATAAAGAGATGCTGTTTTACCATGAATATATTCAGTGTTTTGGGAGAATGAATCATAAAAGGGACCAACAATAAACACTAAGAAGAATGCTACTTCATGTCTACATATCAGTCAAGACTAAGCACCAGATAGAGCCTTAAATGTTTAGAGTTGAGCAAAATTTTAGGAGGTTTAATTCTACAAAGTGCGTAGCCTAGTGTCTTTCTCCTCCTGCTGCATTTTCAGAATCGTCCCACTACCCCTAAACAACTCTAGATTATTTAGCCTTCTTCTTAAATTCCCTAATGTCGTCTGTATGAAGAGATCACATTGTGGCTGAGGTGGCCAACATGATCGTGCTCGTGTGTAAAATGATAATATAATTTTATTTGATTGTTGGGTATTGAACTGGAAGCTTCTCACTCCATTCACTGCGGTGTGTAATGTGCTCCAAAAGGCTTGATGACCTGACAGAGACTTTTCTGCATCCCTGATCTGTCTGCACCCTGTCTGTCTGTCAGTGTCAGTCGGTTAATGTGGTCTGCAGAGGTAGCAAGCCTGCAAACTTGAGTGTGTAGTGCTGATGCATTCTCCAAGTCCTGGAAATGCTGAGGTAATGCTTTTCTGCCTCACTGCCATGAAAGGACATGCCAGAATGAAGGCCCTGTGTCTGCTTGTAGCAAAAAACCCCCGATTTAAACCCTTATTTTCCTACAACAATTGGGTATAACTGTGCTGTAAAACCTTCCTACATTACTCTGTAAAGCAATGTTTAAAAAAAAAAAGACAAAATGAATCAAATGAAAGTATGATATATATATATTTTAAGTTGCTAGTGTAATATAGACACACAAATAGGCGCACCCTTTGTCACGCACCTGCTCCTACATGCATGTCACTCTCAGGATCTCATTATGGCTGCATTAGAGCTGAGGAGGGGAGTGGCAGAGCGAAGAGGGACCCACTTTAGGTTCAAACAATGGAGACACATGGTTGGGTGGGAACATGCAGAGAGTGCGTGTGTGTGTGTGTGCAATGTTACGGGCAAGCTCTGTGACAGCTGCCACACCATTTTGCTCTTCTGCGTCCACCAAAACAAAACACTCAATCTCCTGGTTATGGCTGATATAAAGTCTAAAATTTCAAAGGGAATTTTTTTTTTTTCTTGCCAATAAATCTATTTAGCAGACTGGCAACATTTTAAACATCCAATATATATGATTAACACATGGCAGTGAGGTCAGTGGACATGTTTAAAATAAGTAAATCTTTCCATTACATATTGTTTATAATAACGATGGTGATTTCTATCCCGTGTTCCTTTGTTTCCTCTTAGTTCTGCCAATTTTCCCCTAATCAATCAGACCTCAGTGACTTCGGCCGTAAACACACAGGCACAGACTACACCACAAACTAGTGCGCCTCAAAACCAGCTGCTTCCCCCACTTTGCTATTTCTGAGGCAAGAAGCATCTCGGATAGGTCAGCGATGACTGATATTGGATATGCAGCACACTTTATGTTAAAACAAAACAAAACAAAACAAAACAACGTGTGACAGCAGTGTAACGCAAAGAAGCGGATGCCGGCTGGAGGCCGTTCACCCGTTTCTCCACTGCGCCCTCCGGTGGAAAGATTGTGACATCACGCTTTCCAAACTGAGCATACTGAGGGAGGGGCCGTGTGCCTGGACCAAAGACGCTCCTATAGCACTCTGCGAGCCACTCCACATCGCACTGACGAGAGGGGCGACTATTCCTTGAAGCTCCCATCCAGACGAAGGCCGCTGCAGCATCCGTAAAAGGGGGAATATCGCTTTTAAAAGCTCGTTTTTTAAAAAAAGAAAAAAGAAAAAAAGAAAAAAAGAAAAGAAAAGGTGGAATCGGACAAAAGATGTCTTATCAAGGAAAAAAGAACATCCCAAAGATCACAGTGAGTAAAGAGTTATTTCTGCTTCACTGGCTGCAGGAACTTTGATGGCTGCTGCTTCAAATCACTGCAGAAGGTTTTAGCGGTTGTTTTTTTTTGCGCCGCTGCGATGGATCTTTATCACATACAGCGGTGCAACCCCAAAGCAACATGAAAATGCTCTTTCTATTGTCAGAGCCGACTGCAGGAAGCCGCTGGGACAATGCGCACAATGATATGGCATGTCTGGCTACCATAGTGACAGTCAAGCAGGGAGATAAGGCGTTTTCTTAAAGGTGTCCTGCATCCTCTTTGTTGAAGCGATCCATGCCGTTGTGCAGAACGGATACCGGCTCGCCCATTAAAAAAATCACTGTAAGGTTTCTGCAGGGAATTCTGCTGTCTTCGGTGCATAACGGAGACTTTATAGTGATTTAAAATATGTAATTCATTCTTATATATTTAGAATAATGCAGTTAATTAGATTAATTCCCCGACACTCCACCTAGATTTTCAGCGTAAAGATATTAGAAGAACGTGTCCAACCCTTGTGGGGGTTTTTAAGGCCCAGCTGGTCTTGTTCATGGGAGGATATTGAACAGCAATGTTGATCTCATTTTTTGAATACCCTTCTTGCCATTTTGGTGCACAGTGATTTAATTACATACATAAAAGTATCATGGCACATTCTAGTCACAATGCCCTGGATGCTTGCAAATTAGTGAAAAAAGGAAGGGGGGTCCTAAAATTATGGTCACTTTTTATACATTAACTCATTGTTTCTCCTGAAGCCCTTTTGTTGTTTTATTGCAGAAAAAAAGCCCTCTCTGTGATTTCATAGGGGGGCCTTGGAAATCATAGACAGGGTTTGTCTTTCAGGCTGGTGCAGCAGCAGAGAGTGAGAGGGACAGGAGGAAAAGAGAGGTGGGGGAAATGCACGCCCATCTGTGATAAGCTGGCCTTGTGAAGGGGCGCTTGTATTTCTGCATCACCACAAGGAGATAGATTCAGGGTCGGCTCAGAGCATTCAGGGTGGAGCGGGGTGGGGGGTTGAATTTAGGGCAGACTGGTGTTACACAGCCTGCCAGCTGGGTGTTGGTGTGTGTTACAACTGCAGAGGAACCTCTCCCTCTCCTTTTTTTCTTTCTGTGTGTGAGCATCTGAAACGCCTGTTTTCCAGCTCTCATTGTTGAAGCTCAGGCTGCAGTTCGGGGTGTGTTGCTCAGATGTGGGAGACTTTGCTTTTTTCTTATCTCCTCAGCTGATTGTACACAATGGGAGTAAACCGAGGGATTTTTTTTTAACGTTATTACTGTAAAATTAGGAGATGTCTATAATATATTAAAATAGTGAAGGCATGTTTAACAGTCATTAGAAGTGCTGGCAATTTGAATGACAATAACCTCTAAAGAAAATGATGTTTTGTAGGTTTGGGGTGTTAAACATGCAGAGGGAATGCTAATTGTGTCAAAAATACACACACATGCAGCAATAAAGTAACCGAAAGCATTTAGCAGATCACCAGCAAAAGTAACATGAGTAAGCTACGCTGGTTGATTGCCTCAAGATATATCATATTTGGTTACTGAGCTTGCTTTTTTGTGGATTTAGAAAAGCTCCAGTTGTAAGCAGCACATTAACACAGACTGACAGAAAGTACCACAATACAAGTTTTTCATGGACGTCCTAAAGCTGCTTCATGCTATTTCAGTTGAAGGGGAGTAATTTATGATGTAAGCAACCACAATTTTCACTGTTTTATGAATTTAATTATGGTTTGGTCTCAACATATGGGGGACTAGTCCAACAGTATTTAAGTGCTTTTGAAATGTGATTTGAAACAATGTCTGGGTCAACCACTGAGTGGGTTCCTCCCAAATCTGTTTGCGTCCAGTTGACAAGGTAGGGTGTACTACGTTCTTTCCTACATCCAAGTTATAACCATACCCTCCAAGGGTGTAGGGAAAAAATTGGTTTGGCACAATATTGCAATATTTTGTGTGGCGATATTGTATAAAAATATCAATAATATTGATATTAATAAATGAATAAATAACAAATACATGAAAATATATTAGTCTAATAACAAGAGATGAGCCTGGGCCTCAAGAGGGCTCATCTCCTGCACCATCATCCTGAGACAAGGTTAGTCAAGCAAACTTACCATAAATTGGCTCAAACAACACTGGACACACTTAGCTTGACAGAGTATGAAATTTCCACTTGATCCTATACAATTGCAGACTGATGTCAGATTCATGGCAGACTGACTCCATCTTATGGCAACATTTATGGTAGGTTTTAGTGACAGTGTTGCTTGACAGTCTTATTTTGGAGCCAAAAAAAAGCCTCCCCAAAAAACGACGTAGATAACTTTATGTTATTGGATAAAACTGATACTGAAAAAATCTTACTTTGAAGACACCATTTGCAGTTCAAAACAGGTGATAAATTGCAGTAGATGTTATTGTAATACTGAGCTCATCACAAAATGTTAACAAAATGCAATAATATTGTATCGTGAGTGAAATATTGTGATAATATCTTATCTGGTGAGTCCCACCTCCAATAACTTAATGACAAATGTATTTTATGTTCAACAATGTATGGACTAACAACACATGTTGTTGTTTGATTTGGAGTTTATGTTGGTAGTGATTCCCCTCCAAACATTTGACCAACTTCTTAGAAATTCAAACACACAATACTTGCATTATTGGTTTATGCACATGCAGACAAGCCAAGAGAATTGAAAGCAGAACCTCTAAAGCAAGAACCTCTTGTTACAAGTAATGGACGTTTTTCAAATAAATAACAGAAGCACAGACTGTTGTCTTTGTCTTTTCTGTATCTAAACCATTAAAATGTATATAAAAGATGGCCATAGGCTTCTAGTCTGAGAACTAAAGCCAGTATGGAAGAGCTTGGATTCTTTGTTATAGCCAGCAAGGGGCGAACTCTTGGGTTAGAAAATGAGGTCATGTTGTATAGAAGTTTATGAGGAAATGAGCCATTAACCTTTCCTAATGAGTTTATGTTCTTAAGCACTAGTTTCAAGTCTTATTAAAATTGCATCATGTTAATAGACATTAAGTGGCTCTGTAGTGTAGTGGTTTACATATTTGCCTAACAAGTGAAAGGGTCCACTTCAATTCTAGAAGGGAACAAAAATCCTTTTGGGGTTGCATCTGGTTTAAAAATCTACCAAATCAGCCATGCAGACCTATCTGCTGTGTGACTCCTTGTGAGTAAGAGAGCAGCTGAAACTAAATTTCTTTGATGATAAAGCAGGTTATGCATCAAGGCATGGCTACCTTGTAATTGACAAATTGCTACTGTATGAGCAGTCAGTTTCCATCTGGTTTCAAAAAATACAAGATGGCCACAGCCAAAATGTTCAGGCTGCGGCTTCAACGCAGGACTTCCCAAACAAAAGGAGACGTCACCGTGGAGTACATCCACGTTTTATAGAGAGTGTACGATCGAAATGCAGTTATGACCCTAAAAAACAGGAAACAACAGGCTTTGCTAATTACGTGTAAGATCTACTATATACACAAGCAATAAAAAAGGGAAATATAATGAATAACTATTTATTATGTTTGACATAGTTAGCTTTTGGTTAATTGGTTGGCTTATTAATAACAGGGGCTACACAGACACCAGAGAACCGCTTGTGTGCATATCATATCGCTATATGTAGATTTAAAAGGTGATTCTGCCCCATTATTGCCCCAGAGGTTGGCATTTGTTGCATTTAAATGACCTGTTTATTTCCCCTTAAATCAGGGGTGGGTAGCTCCAGGCCTCAAGGGTAGGTGTCCTGCAGGTTTTAGATCTCACCCTGGGTCAACACACCTGAGTCTAATGGTTAGTTCATTACCAGAGCTCTGGAGAACTTCAAGACATGTTGAGGAGGTAATTTAGCCATTTAAATCAGCTGTGTTGGATCAAGGACACATTTAAAACCTGCAGGACACCGGCCCTCGAGGCCTGGAGTTGTACACCCCTGCTGTAAGCAAAATGAATCATTTGTCTTTTAACTCTGTAACTGGACAAACAACTCTTCATGGAGTGTTGATGCCATGGAATCATTGAGTTTGTAAGCTGTTTTCACATCTGTACTTCAACAGAGATGTATTTGATGTTGTCGATGCTGGAGTATGCTGGTGTGTGAATATCGTATTGTCTGGTACACCCTTTACTGGTGAGTGGATGTAGTGTGTGCTGCCTCTCAACCTGATTCCCTAGAAACTGTCTGAAGTTCATGCGTGAAAGCAACTATTAATTCTTACACAGGAGGACCTTAAACACTCTACCTATTTCTAAACCTCCTTCCCGACACAGACTCCTTATTTCCAAGCCTGTCCATTCTATTACAGCGTTTTTATTTCGTTTGGTTTTTAGATCTGCCCTGTCATATTTCTAGGTGTGGTCCCTTTTATTCCTTATACCCACTCACAGCAGCCACGGTGTTGTTCCAGGCGGTTACATGTCATCCGTAATCCCCTCCAGCTGGAGTGAGCATCTGTGGGTGAAACCCGTTCCCCCTGTCGACGCTCCACAAATCAGATCCCTGCCACACCAGACTGTACCGTCACCATGCAGACTGCAGCAAAGTGGGCTATAGTGCAAACAAAATACCCCATGGCCACCCAGACATTGCCGCGCAACTCACCATGGAAACAAACATACAGTTGTGATGGCAGGAAAATATAGCCCTTCTTCGGTTTGTCATTGCGGGAATGTGTTTTGACACACATGCGCACAAACAGGCATTTCTCAAACTTCTTGACTGAGAGAGTTAAAAATTCAACCTGTCTGGCCCAATCAGATCCAGATTGTTGCGCAGTTACACTACTCCAGCCTATCACAAGATCAACATTCCAGACCTTAACTGGCAGGGGCCCCCGCGATTAATTTAGATGGATAAGTCTCATTGTTTTCACTTTTCCAGAATGTGAAAAAAAAAAATCCTGCACACTTTTTGCTGAAGAGTAAATATTTTTGACTGCTAGGCAACAGGGCTGCAGCAGAGGCACTGGTGCAGATTCAAGATGACTTCCCTCTTCCACTGGTCCCCGCCTGCCTCCCCATGCCCCCCTCCTTACAGACGCGAGGATCTCTGCCACAGCTAATGGAGGTCTCCTCTAATGTCCTCCTCCTCCTCAGCCCCTTTGACCTATTTTGTCGCACTGGAGTTTTCCAGGACCGTTCCCTTTCATTAAGCACCATGAAGGAGATATTAGTACTTTGCATCCCACTTTATGAGCGCTTCTCCCTCCAGTCTGGTGAAAGTGGAAAAAGCGTGTGTGTCGATGTCAGCATAGTAGTAAGAACAACATCCTGCCGTCTATTTTTGATTACTGCCGGCTTGTGTAACAGAAAATGACAGCTTCCCGTGCAGTAATAGGCGCTTTATTTTTGGCACTTTGTTCTTTGTTAAGAGCTGAATGACAAGTTTGTTTGGTTTTTTTCCATCTGAACTTCACAGTGTTTTGCTTCCAGAAATATAACAGATCAGCACTTGTAAGAAGTTGTATCTGTAGCAGACAAAAGGTCTCACTACTAACTGTAAAGTGCATCAAAAGAAAAAAAGCAGGTGGAAGGAACACATTTCCTTATAATTCAGATTTCTGGCATAATTTCATCAGCTTAGTTTAAAGAAAGGCATTAACAGCCTCTACATTTGTTTGAGTTGAGAATACTACTTGTGAGAGCAACTTTAGATAGTTGTGATGTTTGCATGATGCTCGTGTTAAAGCTAATCCACCAGCTGTCCTAAATTAGTGATTAAGACAGCAGTTTAATCAGTGCCAAAGCTTTGAGAATAGGTCATGCACACATCAGAGAGTGGGCATAAGTTTCTGGTAAAAATTGTGCTTAGATTGTAACCCGCAGGGAAACACAGTGTATTAATTATAAATTTTATTATATCCAGAAAATCTTCCAATAAAGCTATATGTATAAAATATTATTTCTACATTTCAAGTTGTTTCAATGCCACATTCAGGAAATAAATTGAATCATCTGAAAGCCTTTGTGACGTATTATGTTTAAGACAAATGTCATTCTATGGAAGCCCATTTCCGCCACTAAATAAAAATTTGGAGTTATTTTCCTCGAAATTTCGACTTATTAACTCGAAATTTTGACTTATTAACTCAAAATTTTGAGAAAAGTAACTCGAAATTTCGAGTTAGCGCTGCCAATCAGTAATCTATGTGAATTACGTCATTTCCTTGTTACCCGGAAGTTGAAGCCCTCAGCTACAAATGCTAAAGCTAAGCTACTGGCATTACATCCAGTCATGAATGGCAGAGCTAACTCGAAATTTCGAGTTATTAACTCGAAATTTTGAGAAAAGTAACTCGAAATTTCGAGTTATGGATACTTGTTTTTGTTTTTTTTTTTAGTGGCAGAAACGGGCTTCCATACATTTCAGTTCTGCTGATTTGATGCTGATTTTTTTTAATGATTTATTTGACTCTGAAATTGTGAAGAGTATGTTTTTTGGCAGCTGCAAAGCTTAGTTATTCTAATACATGAATGATTTGTTATGTTTAGAACCCAACCGATATAGGATTTGTAAGACCAATTCTCATACCGTGATTTGAAAATCCAATTTATCATCCGATATTATTTTTTCGTTCAGACACATTAAACTTAATCAGATTTTTTTCCCTAACGTTTGTTATAGAGTGCTATCTGGTAGACACACTATGCAACATCAGTACTCATACTATTATTGAAGTGTATTTTTCCTGTCTCTTTTTTACTTTTTTAGTTTTCATTTATCAGACGTTATAAATGTGTGATTTGGAGATTTGCATTATTTCTGAGCTAAAAAGTTGTTTCCCCTTTTGAGCACTTGAAAAGAAACAAGTCCCAAATATTATACTGCACCATACATGCATATTATAATTATACTGCACAGTGGTGTACTGACTTTCATAAATAAATAGTAACTGGAAAAAAAAAAAACTGGAAGGAAAAAAACTGGTACACTTTGAGTACTGAATCGGCTGCATGCAGTAGTCCTTGCAAATGTGTAATTTCTAACAGTGGCTACTATTTACAGCCAACCCAGAGAGACTTTTCCATTTCGAAGAGTGGGTGCTGCAATAGTTATACGATTGACAAATGAGGACACGGTTAGTGACCCTGGGAAGAGCAAATCAAGATCAACATCAACATCGTTCGTGTCTCGTGTACATATTCTGCCACAAGAGCCAAATCCCACAAAAAAAAAAACCAGAATAGCATTTATCACTTTTCTAAGGTAAAATAAAGATTTTCTTCTTATGTCATTAGATTTTTAGAAATAATTTTCCAAAACAAAGCAGCAGCTACAAAAAAATATTTCATTTTGTTCAAGGCAGGATGAAACAGGAAGCGATAGACAGTGTGCCTCTGCCACCGTCAAATTCAGAAAACAAGGCTGTCTGGTCAGTCGTTTTGTCTCAGTATGGCCATTGACTCTGTCAGGAAACAGCTTAGTGACGAAATGATTTATTTTAGCACTGACATGGATAAAATGCACTGTTTCCCAGTTTCTGTAAACTCCAGTATGGCACATATTGAGAAATTGAGTTTTGCAAACAAAACATAGTCTTTTATTATGACATTTTTATTTTCATAATAAAAGAAATGAAAATTAAGCTTTACAAAAGAGGAATGAGGTACAAATAATTAACTAAAAAATAGTTTCTGTAACTGGCATATTTTGCCTTACCAGGCAAAAGAAGTTTCAACCGATTTACACAACAAAACAAATACCAATTACTTACATTTCATAACTTCACCAGATGGCAGGACCCTTTTTTCTTTTTCACTCACCTTAGTTTTCCTCGTAACTGCTCTCAGCCTTTGTCTGCTCATACTGAGCCCTCTTTCCGAAGCTGTTGACTTCTACCTGGCTCTGCGCTTTAGCTAGCTTTAGCGTTAGCCATTTTGCCTTTGTTAGCTTCTTTAAAATATCCATGTCTAGTTTAGTGAAGTTAAGTGTCTTATTATGCTTGTTGTTAGAAACATGTACTTGTAGTGAATAGCTTCCTAATGATAGCCTACATTAGCATGTGGCTGTGAATGATGTGTACATGACTGTTTGCTTCCACCCCTGTGCACGTGTTGCGCATGCATGAAATGGACCAGCTCATAACTGGACACATGGGAGGCTACGGTCCGAGTCAAGACTGCTGGCAATCTGGAAATTAGCCAGACATTGTATTTTCGAAACGTAAATTAATGGCCATTATAAAAAATCCACAATGACTCGTCTACAGTAAAGTTAAAAGAAAAAAAAGTAAAATTATGAGGTGTTCTTCTTTTTAGGACCTCATTAAGCTGTCTTTACTCTCCTTTTTGCATCAAGGCTGTCGAAGCATGTTATTAGCTGTGCACTGAATCCACCATCTTAAGACTGCTGTGGTCATGCAGTCCAATCTTAGACTTAGGACTCTTGAATACCACTTTAGCCACTGAATGTTATTTAATAGTTCTTGTCGAAGCCGAAGCTGCAGCAAAAAGTAACAGCTGTGGCATGAGTTCATTATGTGGACGGTACTGTCTTGTTAAAGATGTAACAAATGCTTTGGTTTATTCCCGCAACCACAGGATAGCACAGAGGGTTGGAATCCACCAGTGTCACTATTACAAAACCACATTTGTCTTGTGGTATAGACAGACACACTTTGGACTGAAAATTTAAAAGTAGTTCATAAATGAGGTGATGAGCTATCTCCCTTCATCATCATCTACTTGCAATTTTTTTTCTTGTATGTTGTTTTGATAATCATGAATGTGATGTAGAAAACACATTTTGAAATATTCCATATGCATTCTTAAACAATAAAATAATTCAATCTCACACGCCATGATGTCACATGACATATATTTGTAATAATAATATGAGCAACATTGCTGTTTGTGGTCAGATGAAATGGTGACTGTCACAGTTTGTGGCTGTTTGTCACAGAATTTATGAAAAAGCCACAGAAAACGTTGAGTCTGCGTTTCTGTTTATGAAGTGTGATGAAGAAATGTCAGCGGAAAACTCGTTGTTTTTATTATGTGTCTTTAAAAAGGCTCGACAGTTTGGCCACGCATTCTGCGTCTAGTTCATGGTTTGTATTATTATTGAAACAATTTCTTGGGCATGCTTTTTGCTTTTTAAAAAAATCTGTCTTGTTAGATATTGCACCGATGACATGAGCTGTTGGCATGAAGCATTTCAGCATCTTGGTTTCCGCTGAGTGTAAAAAGAGTCTAATGTGAAATGCAGTCCCGAGCAATTCAGCAATGGTCAGTTACTGGGTTGTAACGGAAATGGAAAGCTATTGATTGTTAAGTGATTGCGGTCTCCTGCATGTTGTCATCAGCCAGTGGCCAGAAATTGAAAAGAGTAAAATGAGTGTGTGTGTTTGTGTGTGTGTGCCAGACAGAGAGAGAGAGGAGGGGGGAGGGGGTGTAAGCACTTCAGTAAGTCACCCATGCATGATGGCACACCCATCACTGCAGTATTATAAATCAGGTAAAACCTCTTCTCGTCTGATGCTGCTGATGTAAGCAGGTCTGTATCTGACTATTAATTCAATAATATTTATAATAGTGATTCTTATTAATGTTAATGAAACATCAGTGACTCATAACCATATATTCTGAGGGATTAAGAAAAGAAAAACAAAAAAACTTCCAATTAATTGGCATTTTTAAATGCAGCTCTGGTAGATCCGAGGTAGTCTGAATTCAATAGCTTTTGAATCTTTGAGGGATTTTCTTCGAGTTCGGCATGCACTTTGACTCAAGGATGAACTGATTAGAACTGAGTGGGCAAACGTCAAAGCCACTGAGACCACAAAAATACACTTTTTATTCTATAAAAATCAGAGGTCAACTTCATTGTTACATCACAACATTTTGCAAACACTAATGTTTAATATTTAACACCATAAGTCATGACCAGGAGACAAGATCATATTTCACATTTTGCAGAATCAGATTTGGTGGCATTCATTTTTTGTGGGCAGCTGCAACTATTGCATTTTCCTTTGACTCGTTACAAGCTGCTTTTAACCACCATTTAAACTGACAGCTGTAGAGCTGCAACAATTGATTAATCACTTGGTTAACATCAAATTCATCAGGAGCTGTCATTATAACAACAACTGAAAAATCTTTTCTGGGTTATAGTCGTCTTAAGTTGTTGATCTGTCAAAAAATGGCATTTTATTCGAATCCTTTGGTTAAAAAATTATAAGGAAAATACCATTTAGTCACATGCAAAGACTGATTTTGTTGCAATAGTTTTACAACATTGGGCATCTTTTGTACCTTTTTTGATTAACTGACAAATTTATCGTCTGTTTCCTTTACTGGAATGCTATGAAAGTTATCTGTGTGCACTCCCTATTCACATTCAGTAATGTTGTCATGTTAAATTATTATGACAGAGCACTCTTTGGAAGGCGTTCTCTCTAAGCTAATGAAGGCAATGAGCTTTGCAGTATGATCTATGCTAGTGTGGTGTTCCAGGAGTTGATGACTGTGTGTTGCAATGTGTTGCTTCAGGGTGTGGTTGCTTGGGAAGACTCTGGGTTCTGGTTCACACTAGTCCATCACTACCACCATCACCACCTAATATGTGCAATCACTACCACACAACTCAAGAATAGCCACATTGTCTTTGAGCTCAGCAGATATTTGAGCTATGTACACGATAATACTTTTATTTTTCCTGTTGTTATGTTCAAAGGAATGGCTGCAGTTTATTATAATGATGAAACTCTGGGTCCAAGGCCAGGGCCTGTAAATTGTTGCACACATGTGCTGATGGGAAAATATGCTGTTCCTCCTAGCAGACCAAGGAATTACGTCTTGCCGTTTTAGAGACTGGATATATAAATAAGGCCGTATTTGTTTGGTTTTCAGTGTAATGTCGATGCTTTTTTAAAAGAACTAATTCGATTACTAATTCATGTTTAGAAAAAAAAATTAAAAAAATAAAAGAACTAATTATTTCGTGAAGGTTACACAGAAGTTAAGCACTGCAGGTCACAACAAAATTTTCAATATTGATTATTTTATTTGCCATCTATTATAAAAAATGTCACAAGTCGCCCATCACAAGCTCCAGCACCTGAGGATGACATGTGCAGAAGCCTTGTTTTGTCCTAAAAACAGTTCTAAACAGAAAAGAATTAAACCTATATGCTGATAATGAAAGCAGTTTTTTTTATTTTTGAAGCAGACAAGAGCAAATATTTGTTGATTGTGCCTGAAATTCACTGGGTAATTTAACTCAGACATACTTTAAGAAACTGACCATTTATAGCAGCAACGAGGAAGCGGACAGGAGAACGGATTCTCCCAAATAAATATACCTTTGAATCCTATTGTTAAATCATAAGCGGAGAGCTCCACATATTAGGAGAAGGTTGAGGTGGTGGAATGAAGTGAAGGTAAATAAGCTTTGTCATAAGGTTATCCAAGGCTAAATGTCCTAAGGCATAAATATGTTCAATTACTTACATCATATTTTTTTTATTGAGCAAGTCTTGCATGAAGAAGATATTTTGAGCTTGCTCGTTGTGCTCCGTCTACGTCTGTAAAACCTTAACCCTGTTGTACAGTCAGTTGTACACTCAACCAGTCAGCAAAGCCAGCATATCAGCGAAACCAGGCGCACGCTGTCTCTCCTGTCTTGCTTCTCTCCCTCTAGTCAACCCGTTGCCATGGCAGTGGCCTGCTAGAGTCGGCCCATGGTGCAGCAGCAAATTGTTCTTGTCTGACTGTGTGGCGTCATGACAACACCCAAATCAGGCCACAAAACATCAAAAGATGTTGGCACAAGGCTCCTCAGATTTGATGTTGTTTTTCTAGTTTTACTTTGGAACATGTTCGTTACCTCCGTAGAGATTATATAATATTTGCATTATTTTGTAACACAGATCAGAAATAGTCTGCTTCATGAAATGATCGACTGATCAGTTGGTGATTGCATTTGGTCTATTGGATAAAACGATTACACTGAGAAAAAAACATCGACGGTTAAAATGATTGCATAACAGAATATGGATAAATGTGGTTACGATGTTAATCCATGACCTTAAAAGCGGCTTGAGCTTCAGCAAACATTAGCCTCCCAGATGACATCCCTATGTCTGGAGTAATTTTAAAGAAGTGAAAGGTCTGCAAAAGGTGGTTTACTGGACTCCGTTAAAAGTAAAGGTTTTATTGAGCAACAGACTGGAGGATGCTGTTTAACCTCCTGACACCAGAGCTCTTGTTTGGGAAGCATTTTTACTTTTTTCTAGCTATTTGTGATTTACCGAACTGATAAATAAGCTTGATGTTTAAAAAAAGAAAGAAGTTGTGACTTTGTTACATACTATTTTTTTTAAAGCATGTCCTCACAAGGGGAGTTTATTTTACAGCTTAACACAAGTAGAATGAAGTATGTGATCCAGACAAAGCCAGAATGTAATGTCCCCATGTATGGATGTAGGAGGTTATAATAATATATAATAATATATAATACTCTGTACACAGAGCTCTTCACATATATATATGGGTCCATAGTCAGTGTTACTGTGTTGTAATGTGTTGCTTCAGGGTGTGGTTGCTTGGGAAGATTCTGGGTTCTGGTTCGCACTAGTCCATCACCACCACCACCTAATATGTGCAATCACTAACACACACAACTCAAGAATAGCCACATTGTCTTTGAGCGCAGCAAATATTCGAGCTATTGGGTACGTATATGGGTCCATAGTCAGTTTATGTATCAGTGCATCCAGTATTTTTCTTACAGATCTGACTTAATTTGATCCAGATATTGAATGTCATGTAATCATCTGCCATCTGAAAAGTGGGTAATGAGTTGTGCAGTAATTGACACTAGTTGATGTTCATCAAATAAATGAAGACATTTCCTCACAAATCTTGGTTGTTTTTCTGGGCACGCAGACTTACTGGGTGGTCCATATAGTTATGCTATGTGAGATGTGTTTGCACGGGACACGACCACCACATGTACCCCTCTCTAGCAGCCATGAATGAAACATTGTTCATATCCTGTGGGTGGAAAGATCTAAGGAGATAATCTCACGACAGACAAACAGAGTGCAGTTCTAATACTTGTACAGTAATATTATGGCTTAGTAAATCATCCTCCAATAGAAATTTACTTCTCTATGTTTCCAGCTTTCTTGACACAACATTGCATAGAATCATAATTGTTGTTGTATTTCATCCCCTCCAACCGCACCCTCCCTCCTTTTCCCTCCACTCTGCCCATCTCCTTCTCTACAGAGCGACAGGCTTCTGATCAAAGGCGGAAGGATCGTTAATGATGACCAGTCCTTCCATGCCGATATCTACATGGAGGATGGCCTCATTAAGTAAGTATTCCACTGTCCTCTTTTCTGCTCTGCTCACACCTCTTCCCATTTGGTTTCATCCCTCCACTTATAGTTCACCTCATCAACTATTTTCTGTCTAGGCTATGTGGTATCTTACTTGTCCCCTTTATATTCAAATGCTTCTCTCCCCTGAAGGTGCATAGTGCTGCTGTAGAAATTCAAATATTTTTCTTGAGCTTCTCTAAAACCCTGAAACACAGATAATCTTAAAGTTCTTGAAGAAATTCAAAATCAGAAGGGCTTCTTTGGAAATAATTATCTATACCAGGATAAAACAGTATAAAAAAAGATGTGGAAAGGGTTACCTTGGACCTTGAAGATTAATCATGATTAGATTATTAGTTTTTGAATGCTATTTGATCCGAAGACAGTAGTGGTTGAAAAATGGGTACTCCACTTGCAATGGTAGTTTTAAAGTTTAAGTGAAGAGCAAACATTACAGTCTAAATGAACACCAGCTACATAATGAATAGCAGTCTTATAAACCCTTGGTCCAAAACACTGATGAGGAAATCCGAAGCAGTTTAAGAATTACGACATGAATGCAGACTGCTAGTAGCGTTGAAATGAAACTAACAATCTGAACTTGTAGCGGTAACAGTCAAACTGATAACAACTTTTCTTGACCCGTCAGACCAGGCTGGGGTAGGACATTGGAACTGTCTCGCTCGCTTTCCCCGTTGTTCTGTTGCCACTTGAATTCCCAGTTGTCCCCGATGCCCCTAAGTGAGGCAGCTCAGAGAGAGGAGCCCACAGAAAGACTGGTGTTGCATGATAAACACCCGCATGCCGGCGGCACTATTGGACTGTTGGCAAACTCACAAAGACACTGGCTTCTGCCTGCCTGCCTGTCTAACTTGTGTCCTCTATAAAAGTACTTTTTAACAGAAGCTAAATGTTAATGTGTTGGGATGGTGACATTGTCCCGCTTCAGGCTTGGCTGACTTTGTTTCAGTTAATTAAATTTTTTTTTTCTGCTTTTGATTCATATCCATTAAATATTTTTTTGCCTTTTGCTATCCAGTCTTCCTTCCTGGAATAATTTGGTTCTCTGAATTTGAATAATTGGCATCTCAGCTTTGATTAATAATCAAAAAGGGGAAGTAATGCATATATTTTGTTTGTGTACATTTATGGACAGGTTTTAATACAGTTATGATAACATCATCTTCACTTGACAGGCAGATTGGTGACAATCTGATTGTGCCTGGTGGTGTGAAAACCATTGAGGCCAACGGGAAGATGGTGATCCCCGGTGGTATCGACATCCACACCCACTTCCAGATGCCGTACCGTGGAACCACAACTGTGGATGACTTTGCCCAGGGATCAAAGGCCGCTCTTGCTGGTGGGACAACCATGATCGGTAAGAGCTGCAGGAAAGGTTATCCACACAGTGAAGCTGATAATAGTAAAGCTTTTTCAGAAAAAAGCTAAAAAGAAAATGCAGTGAGGGGAGGGATGGCTGAATGCCAGACAGAGGAAAAGAGAAAGGGAGGCATGGGAAAAGGTTTTGGTCCCACTACGAAAGAGGACCATACAAAAGACTGAGCGTGGGGGGCAATCACTGGTGGGGGTTATAGAGTGAAACACTACTCCCAAAGAAATAGGGCATCAGTGCCATTCTCCTCTGTCTGGTTTGAGTACACTTTTTTCTTTTGCGGGTTTGTGAACTTCATGTAGCTTAGGGATGAGACACTGTCACAGTTGGTAGATGCTGCAGTTTCATTAAAACTTCTTTTGGGCTGACTGCTCCTCTGCTGCCTGTTTGCCCTGATTTCAAACAGACAAAGCCACTAACAGGCGTGCTACTGTAGTAAGCTCTATTCATGAGCTCCATTCATAGAGGGATTATATTCCAGGGGGTTAGAAATTGGAAATGTGTACTCTGCTGTCTGCTTGTGTGTTTTTTGGTTTTTTTAATACTTGTACTTGTCTTTCTTAACTAGCAAATGAGGTTGTGTTGAGAGATGGTGAACAAAGAAAAGTGTTGACACTGAGCGTTTGCCATTGTTTTGTGTGTGTGTGTGTGTGTGTGTGTGTGTGTGTG
>VUQG01022000.1:0-22400 GCA_015106755.1 Etia nguti | reverse complement strand
GTAGCCTCACTTCTTGCACACTGAGGCGAGTAACACCATCCCGTCACCTGCCCTCATTTCCTTAACACTCCCCACAAGGCCAGGGGAACTGTGCCCTTCACCGCCTCTCACCCACTTCAGGAAAAACCCAGCGGGTCATGACAACCTTTCTCGCCCCTTCAGCGTGCCCTCTCTCACAAAGCCATCTTCAGTATCTCTTTCTGCGTCTCACACACTAACACCCGTGTCATTCTAACTCTATTAATTGTTTATTTTTTGCCGTCCACGAGGCAGAAATTAGAGTTTAATTATTTGATCATGTGACGACCGGCGTCCAGAGCGCAGTGACAGAAAAGTAATTTCTCCAAACAGGGCTCTGCCTCTGATGCCTGTTGATTGTTCTATGACTAATTGGTTTTATAATTTGATAAAGGCGCAGAGACGCAAGAGAGGGAGGGGGGTGATAAACAAGGCGGTGAAGGGTCCTCTGGGCGCGCCTGGGCGGGCATGTTGGCTTTGAAACGTTAGTGCAGATTCCCGTGAGGAGGACTGACATGGGCTTGAACTGACACGGCGCTGCTCAGCGGTCATTATGGCCAATGTTATCCTGATGGCGGGGGTCACGGGTTCGGGCAAAAGGCACGAACTTCCAGGGCAGAGGGGCCTCGTTATAAACGGCGCGGAAACACGCTCGCCACCGCTGAGCGGATGTACATGCATCTGTCTGTGTGGCGTGCATCTGTGTGGGAGCTGCACAGTGTACAGTGTACACCGCACGCCATCGGGTGGCTGCTGGGTGTGGAGAGTTTCAACCTGAAAACAAGAGGTGGGAGTGCAGCGGTCTATCTGTCTTTGTATCAGAAATGGGGAGGGGGGAAATCCTTGTGGCGTTTGCCGTCTGCAGCGACGCCGAGACCCTCTGAGGGGAACTGGCGTTAGGCCTTCCTGTCAGCAGGCCTGAGGTGGAGACCACTTGCTCTGCTTCTATTTCTGTCGACTTCATGTGATTATAAAACAATTAAGTACTTAGGAGCCGACTCTCAGTTCATTACATCCCCCTTGTTCTTTCTTTCTCTCTTTTCTGCCTCCTCCCACACCAAAGCGCGGACATATGAGAAATGTAGAAATCACCTTCTCCTGCTGCTAATTGAAAGCCACACTCCTTGTATGAGAAGCTAATTTAAAACATGGAACTAATTCGAGCTGAAGGATATCTTCACGGCGGAGTAGTTTGTCTTTTTGTGGTCACCTCGCAGCAACTGTGTAAGCAGCTCTTTACGTCTTGCATGTAAATATTAATAAACCACCTCAAAGCTGAGCTCTGTACAGAGCTGAATGCGAGCTGTTTGTGCGTAACAGGAAAACGCAAGCAGTACCTGTGACAGCACACACACACACACCCTCACACACACACACACACACACACACACACACACACACACACACACACACACACACACACATTATGGGAACAGTGACACCAGACTTTCACTCTCAGCTCATCATTTTTAAAAGCTCGTTATGGGCCCATTGGCTTCACATTTAAATGCACTGTAAGCATAATTTCAATGGGAGGTTATCTTTTTAACCAAAGCCCTGTCACTTTTTAACATAACCAAATTAGTGCAAAACAAAAGTTAAAAAAAAGAAAAGGAAATCAAAAGGAATCAAATCAGCAGAAGATGCAGAAGACAAAGCTTTTAAATTGGAGACAAACCTCTTGATTTACTCCACCGCCACCTTTCTGGCCTCCTGTTAAAGCCTGTAATGCTTTATCTCAGTGAGGTCTAAGTCATCATTATAACCCCATTATAACCCTATGCTATCACAATATGTAATTTCTTTTTAATTGACTTCCTAGGTCTTGGCAATCAGGACACAAAAAGCAATCATTCTAACTGCCATGCATCAACACTATTTATATTTTATCTAAAGACGGGGTTGGGGTGTGGAGCTAGAATTGAGGTTGTTACTGATGATGGCTTAGATGAAGAAGGTTAAACAGGGCTGTTATCTGTCTGTGTCCAAAAAGCTCTGGCTGGTGAATTAAAGCACTAACGTGAAAGGACACCTTGTTCATATCTGACAACAGTTGTATTTGACACCCTGGTGACATGGAAAGCATGTGACATGGATGTAGCTTCCAGGTCTGAAAAGTGAAGCCAAGTACTGTAAATGTGCATTCTGTTTATTGGTTTCAAAAAATACTCCATTTTGTTTACAGGTTTTTAAGAAAACAGCTTGGATTGCTTGATCTGTAACCTCTTTCCAGGTTTCAGCTCATATTTAATAACGCATAATCATTTATTTGCAAATTATAGTCATTCTAAGACAGGGGGGTTATTTGGGTTATGCTATATATAATTCTCAACTTGTCAAACACAAGCTGTTAGCCAGTGAGCGTGCGGTTTCACAATCAGATCCGTCCCTCACTTGGCACATCTGGGGATACATTCAAATAGTCAGTTTTGCTTAGGAAGGTTCCTACTAACTGCTAGAACTTATCTGGAAGTATCTGCTCAAATTTACAAAACACTGATATTCCTTTATTACCCGCATTAGCACTGGATACACTGAACAAACCATTATGGAAGGAGAGGAGACGATGCCGTCCAACAATTCGCAGTTTGTGAAAACGATCGAGAAAATTGACAGATCATGTAAATGTTAATTCTAAGTGCATTTTCCATTTCATCTCAAAACCTACTGATATATTTAGAATTTTAAACTCACGTCATGCTGCTATAGTGAAATCTGCTTCTTGTCCAGGTGTTGCCTTGCATGAATAACATAGATTTAGGCTATAAAAGCTCTCTAAATCAAGATTATGACTTATATTGATTGAACAAAGTTTTGATTGGACTTTGATTAGAAATCTTAAACATGGCCATCGAGCCATGATGTTACACTGGCAAGGTGTTTGACTAATACTCTAATTTACTTGCAAAGATGCAGCCGGATCATTTCAATAATAACCAGCCTTGTGCCAAGACCAGAGGGACTAAGTGATGTAAGCCTACTAACTAAAAACAAAATAGAGTCAGCACACGTCTTAAGCATGTGTTTCTCTCTGAAAACTGCGTGGCAATGAAATGAGAGGCAGCTGAAGGAGAATCGGTGTGTTTTTGATTTAGAAATTGCTGGGGACTGTGTAAGGTCCTGAGGACTGAGTCTCAGGTGGTGAGCCAGATTTATTCATGAGAGAGCTGCATTATTACAAACTACAAACCTGAAGTCTGTGTGTAACAGATGACCTGTACAATGTCTAGAAAAACACGAAACATCATTTACCATCAAACCACGAGTCTGTGTGTGTGTTCATGGGAACACTGTTACTGCAGTCACATACTGTATATTATTGCATAAATCTAACACAGTGACACAGTCACATTAAAGGTTATATTTTTGACAGACTTTTCTCTTCTGTTCTTAATAAGTTCAATCAGCCAGTTACTGAGGAGCAGAATTATGTAGGGCTTCAAAGATTCAGGGTGAGGAGTGACCCTACATGTTCCCTTTTCTTAAAAATTCCAGCCTTGTTTGTATGACCTTCTTGAAACAACATGGTAAGAACACGGTGGGCTGAAGTGTGGTCGGATTAACTGCACATCGGAGTTTCCCTTCTTCTTGAGTCCAATTTTATTTCACACCTTTCCCTGACCTCATGATATTGTCATTTTTCCTTTGTCAAGGAAAAGTGGTTAGGAAAAGGAGCTAATAGGTGATTTTTTTTTCTTTTTTGGACTATTCGAATGGATTCGGATTTTAAAATCCCAAAATGGTGGTGTTAAAAACGGTTGAAGCTTCATAACAGGACTTCACAAACCTGTTGGTGACAGCTTTATCCTGCTGCTTTTATCAAACAAACAAGTATCTTAAGAAATGCTTCAAATTGATATATGATAGATGAACTAACATTTTAATCTCCATTTAGGCATTTAAAGTTTTTTATTTTTATTTTTGTCTCTTAAAATGTATAAACCTTTTCTGCAAATGCAAGAATCCATCGATCTGTCTGTAAAAGGACTCTAGAGGATAATAACGTGCAATCAGCAGCCACAGCTTTTTACTCTGAATTAATTTTCTTCTTTATGAAGCTTAAGAAAGAAAAAAGCGAGGAATTCATATCCTTAAGAACCATCGTATTTTTTCTCCCAAATAGCTTCTCCAGATGTAACAAGTATCTCGCTCAACAAAGAAGCCTCTTGAAACCTTATTTCGTGGTGCTTTGTGGCGTCTGCTGCCTCACACATTGGGAGCGGGCTTGCTCCTGGAATACCTGATAGATAATAGACTGTACCCAACCATAATTACACTGACATTTCATGCAGATAGCATGAACCTCTGTAATTGCTTGTTGCAGTTAATTTTAATAATTAGGGTGAGGTTTTTATGAGCATGCTGTCGTTTTACATTATTGTGTTAAATTTATCTTCCCTGAGAATACCTGCTAATGTCGTTCAAGTGGCCGTTGCCAGTGTGTCCATCAGTTTTTCACCTTTTGCTGATCAGGGTCAAAGGTCAAAGGTCTGAGATGTCAGCATGTAGAATTTAAGATGTGTTTTAATTTTTACTTTGTACAGCACTTTGGTCAACCTGTGTTGTTTTTAAATGTGCTTATAAATAAATTGATCGATTTATTGATGTGTTGTATTCTCTGAGGAGCATTTAAAAGACAAGGGAAAAAAATCACGATTTTGCCTTCA
Source organism: Etia nguti (assembly GCA_015106755.1). Lineage (NCBI taxonomy): Eukaryota > Metazoa > Chordata > Actinopteri > Cichliformes > Cichlidae > Etia > Etia nguti. The sequence continues at coordinate 17,715 of VUQG01022000.1, read as the reverse complement.
TCTCTCATGGTTCTCGGTTATTTTTAAGCATCTCTGTCTTTGTCTGCTTCTCTGTCTCTTTCTTTATCTACCAGTTTCCCTCCACCTCACACCTTCCTGTCCTCCCGTCTCTCCCCTCCGCCTGCAACAACTGCAGTTTCCAGGTGTTGTTCAATAATACTTCAATAAAGACTAATAAAGCAAAACAAGGACGAGAATGTTCCCGTGTCTGTGAGGTCAGTGCTCGAGTCAGAGCAAAAATCAATCTGTAGTAGCTTTTATTTGAGATACTCCAATACTGTTGTACGACTGATGGCAGATTCATCAGGAGCATACGTGCAGGCGATTATGTGCTAAAATGGTAAGATGCTGAAAATTTACAGTTAGAACCAATCACATCAAGTCAGGAGGCTGAATTATCATCAGTGTGACCTTACCAGCAAAAAAAATAAAATAACCACAAGTAAGATGATTAAGCTGAGGAACATAATCAATGGATTTCTTTGCATAGTGTAGAAAGGTTTGAAACACATTGTTGAAATTGCACAAATTTTTCAAGTTATAGATGTAAATGTTTTCAAAATTTACTTCTTTAGTCCTTTTTTATAGAATATTATGCAAAAAAAAAAAAATCACTGAGATGGCTCAATTCAGGCATTGTGTCGCCCAAGATCTAAAATAAGTTTTGATCTTCTGTCAGCTGCTCCCTTTAGGGGTCATCATGGTGAATAATCTGCCTCCTTCTCACCCAGTCCCTGTCATCTTCCTCTCTCCCTGTGCATGTCCTCCTTCATTACATCCATGAATCTTCTCTGTGGTCTTTTCCTCCTGCCTGTTTATATATTAAAAAGGATGTAAGATATATATTTAATTTTTTCCAGTGTGCACACATAGGGGACACATATATTGGACTTTAAAACTTTAATGTTGCCAGTTTGGACATCACCATGTTGTATTTTTGGAGCCAGAAGCGACCATTTGGATGAAAGTGTGGCATGCTAAGTTATCAGATTGCCAACTTGGTTAGTAAGCTGCATCCACAGCCTGTACAGGTACGACACATAGACACGTATTGGCTATTGAGAGTGAAATAAAAGACTTATAAGATACCAAAATTTCACTCACCAAGTTTTTCTAACCTTTCTAAATCCTTTTCAACAAAGACATTTTTTGCCCATTTTCCAATTTGATTTAGCTGAGTCTGACTTTTAATCAGAGGTGGTCAGGATGAATAAATAAATACTGGACCCAAATAAAAAACCCGTAAAGAAATTTCATTAGTAAACAAAAGTCATGCCCTCCTTTTTATGTTTGTTAGTGCTATTAAGTTACCGTTAATGAAACCAAAAGCCACTGGTGGAACTCAACTACATTAATTTGCTAAAATGCTAACTCATGAACTTATCACAAGGGAAGAACAAAGGGGACAAAGTAAAATCTGAAATCCAAATCTTTAATCTAAAAATTGTATGCAGGTGATCAGTCACAGAGCAAACAGTGCAGACAACAGGCAGGAAAAACGTAGAGGTCTAGCAATGGAGCAAGTGTCAAAACAGGGACTCAAATACACCTGGAATTCTGTACTAGAAGAAGAAAACATGTGGAAACAAGTAATAAAGGAAAAAGGTTGTGTAGTGGGAAGACTGACTGGATAATTATTGACAGGTGGTCCACAGAACGGTCGGGAAACCAAAGAAAAGGAACAGGAAAAATAAATGAAGTGCAAGAAAGTGAGAGATTTCCAACTAAAGTGGAAGTAACCTAATGAAAACCTAACACTGTGAAAGGTACTTCATTCAAGTATAGATCTGGTTTACATCAGTATTTCATATACTGATAATTTATTTAGATTTTTCCACACACCAGAAGCATTGTCAAATACTTTCTAAATATTAATCCTACTACTCTTATTGACCTGTTCAAATAAATAAATATGATATGAAATATTTATGACAGAAATGTTAAAATTCATCAACAGCAATAATTTTAAAAAGATTAATGGAAAATGTAAAAGTATTTGAAGAACCGCCTGAATGAGTTGTAGTTATTCTTGGATTGGAGAAAGATTAATAAAATAATAATACTCAAAAAACATGGAAACCTTTCGTAGTAAAAATGTTATTTGTCTTCCTCTTATTCGTGTAATTCCTGAAAATCCATATTGCTAATTACAGTTTGTTGCTTACTGAGCTTAAATGTGTTTCCAGGTGACATCATCCAACGTGACTTTGGTTAATTAAGCCAAATGTTTTCCCCGCTGCTCGGGCCCTGCAGCTTTGGACTGAGCGATCACATTTTTACTTGGTGCTGTAAAATCCCACATCTGGATATTAGGTGCTAACTACAGTCAGAGCCACCGGTAAAGATTTTTTTTAATCATAAAATAATGCACTTAATTCCAAGAGTCAGTCAGTGCAAAGTGACCTGACTCATTCTGTTTTATAGGCGAAACTGCATTTATAAAAAGGACCCATAACTATGAGTGACATAAAGATTATATGACTTGTTAGGAGAGATTTCTGTTGTGCGGTTCTGGAAGAATGGTGGAGGGCGAGGAGGTTGAGAGACTGGAATGAAGAGGAAAAATGAGAAGAGGAGGTGTGAACCTCCGGTGTCAGCGGGGGGAAGTCTTTTATTTATATGGTCCTGTGCTGCTTGCCCAAATGTGTAATAATGGGCCATTCCCACAGTACATGCATTCAGGGGTGGGCTCACAGATCATCACTTCCACATGGCTGGACAATGAATTAGAAAGAGAGAGTGTGATATAGGTGGAAGGGGGAAAAGGCAAGGGCAAGTAAGTTAATGGATATCGCTCTGTGGCCCTATACTTTAAAAAAGACCAGTGGATCAATGCTCTGTGCATCAAGTGCAGGTACATACTACATTTAAATAAACACGGTTTTATTTTACTTAAATGTGCAATTATGTTATTTTACATGACATATCTTACAGTTACAGTTAACTAAAGAGTTGGTGTCTACAAAGAGGTTTCCTTTTATTTAGAATAAATATATATGTAAAGTATTCTAATATTCTGTTGTTGCAGTTTTTTTTTTAATCTATCCTATCTAACCTATCCCACCTACGATAAGGCAAAAGTACACCCTGGACAGTTCGCCAATCTAACACCAGGCCAAATGAAGGAATGCCTTATTTAATTTAAAACAAAACCAAAAAGATCAGTCATCAAGCCCCACCTGCTTGCTGTAGGTAATTGAACTTGTTTGCAAAGAGGTATACGCTGCTGCACCAACAACCCCCTTGCATATGCAATGGTTGCTAGTGGTTTGCTGCAGTTACCTGAGGTTTGCAAAGAAGATACTCATGCAGACACTTGTCCATGTCACATACTTGACATGCATACGAGATGTATAATACTGGGGTAACTTTAACCACCAGTCACAGAGGAAGATTCTTTCCAATGATCCAACCTAGGGTTATTCTCAGGAATCTGACTGGAAGCTCAACCAACACTAGGGGATGGATGAATGGATGCATTTTAAACATGGTGGAAACCAAAGCGCTAACACTGAGGTTTCAAACTACAAAGTCCAAAACCACTGGGTGACTTCTGAGTGGTTACATCCATATTTTATATGGTCAACATTTCCCAGCACTGAATTTAACATAAGCTGTTTAATAAAACAAAATTGATCAAATCTATAATACAATATATAAAACGGTGAAACACTCGAAGAGGACTTGGAAATTCCTACAAAATACATCAAACCATGTGACAATTTTAAACCAGTGTGACTCAGTCAACAGCTAGCTTGTAAACAAACAGGAAAATTAAGCAGCTAATGAGCTGGCTATGCCCCTCAGGAGTTGGTATGGACCAAAACCAGAGACAGAAGCAAATAATAACACAGTAGTAAGTTGAGAATAACACAGCTCACTTTCTTACAGTTAAAAGTGTCCAAAACAGATGTCATATGGTTTGGCCCTCCACTATAAACTGAGAGGTTGAAGGGCTCTTAAACCTCTTTTATTAAAACACAGGTAAAAAAAAACCAAAACAAACACCTTGGTATAATCTTAGACATGAATTTGAAATTCAACAAACAACTCAATGCTGTGGTCAAGAGCAGCTTCCACCAGATCTGGAAAAGGTTATGCATTCTTTGTTACATCTGGGCTGGACTACTGTTGTCATAACCGATGTAGCAGACCGGACTCAAAACACGGGACTCAGGAGACCAGACTGAGTGAGTTTATTTACAGTGCATATGAAAGGGAAACTATTTACAAAATCTTGAGGCAGGGAAAGTCCGTTAGTAAGATCCAAACTCCAACTGCACATGGAACAGAAACAGAATCTCCTCCAAGACTCTCTCTCAGAAATGCCGCGTCTCTCTAACACGGTTAGTCACTGAAGGACCTCTCCCAGAGTGAGAACAGACAGGTTGATCAGTAGATGACAAACAGGTGAGCTTGATGGCTTCAGGTGCAAGAACTGAGGAGGGGAAACTTGAAGGGATCCTAACCCTGCAAGGCAATGTGTTCACACACAATCAAACACACACACACTCATGCTAGTAGAGAGGGAAACAGAGAAAGGCAGAGACACACAGGAGGACCACGACAGTTGTAATGTACTGTATACTTGAATTAGTCAATCATTTTCTGCTCATCCACTATTAGTATAAAATGCTGCAGCCAGATTACTGACTGGAACATGAAAGACAGACCACATTACTCCAGTGTTAGGAGCCTTGCATTACCTCCCAGTGCATTACAGAACCCAGTATAGAGTGGCGCTGTTTGTGTTCAAAGATTTAAATCATCTTGCACCTGCATGTGTGGTAGATCCATCCATACACTCCTTCAAAATTATTCTGGGTCTGCTTTCCAGGCACTCATGACCACTCTGTAGTCAAAGTTTATTTCAAAAAGGGGGTTGTGCCTTTGCCTTGTTACATTAAGACTCTGGAATGATGTCCCAAGTGACCTCAGATGAACAAGGCAAGCTAAGCTGAAGACCTTTTGCTGAGCTTTGGAGGCAGAAGATCTCTGGAACTATGTAACCGAGGACAGCTTTTTGTTTCATTTTATATAAATAAATCAACACAGTGATGACACTAACATCCTGGTGTTTACCAGCTGTATTTTTTACAGTCTTCACCACTTTGGATTTATATATTTGGCTGCTAATATTTGCCAATTGGTGCTAAAACTATACAGAGCTGCAGTGTATGTATGTCAGGAGTCAAAGTTTGGGGTAAAGTTTGACTTGATGATGGCCACACAGAGGAAGAAACCTCCAATATAAGTGTTTGATAGGTAAGTCACCAGGCAAGTATTGTACTGCTGGTGTTGGAAAAATCAAGCAACTGCCAAACTCAGGAGGGTTTATCATTTGTAATCATGAATATCTTTATCAATTTGCTTGACAGCCATTGAGACTGGAGAGTTAAATCAGCGTGAACCAAAGCGGTGGATCAACAAAGCGAGCAATCAGCTAGCATGTCTAAAAACCTTCAGCCATGAGCTGTATACCGGTGGAGCACCTGTTAAAATAAAATTAATTGACCAAAATTACAGTAAAGAAACTAGAGTAAAAAACAAACTACAGGAGCTGGTAATTATTCAGAGATTTTATTTGCATGATAAATATTTTATCAGAACCTTTTTAGAATGAGGGATGTGTATTGGATTTTTCCTAATTTATAAACCTGTTTTTAACGGTCCATCTTCAATGTATATCTATATGTATATGGGATTGGACCAATATAATATCAGTCTTATAGTGCCACCTGTGTCCTCTAATGGCCTGAGCATAGCATGAGCATATATGCAGTTAGTCCTAGTGGGTGCCTCACCGCCACATAGGAATGTGAATGTATATGATTATGATAATGAATTTTATTTTGGTCATTTTTCAAGAATCAAAAAAATCTACATAAAAATCAGTTTAAAAAAAAAAAAATTGTTTATACCTTATATAAAAATGTAAGATATGAATACACATCCCCTTTTTACATGTCTAACTCTAAACAGAAACTCTTAAGTCCAAAAAATGAATTAAACCAATAAATTGTATTCTGTTATTTCTGCTTTACACTGATCCTATTTAAAATGTTGTCAGTAGTATGGTTTTATGACAACATACAATTTTTCTTTATATAACAAGGTTCACTGGAATTTCCTCCCCAAACAACAGCTTATCATTAACCCCAGACTAATTTGGCAGTATGTTAAGTAAACACATTGTGGTAAACTTTCCATGCAGTCACATCGCACTGTTCAGAGAAACTTCTCCCCTGGACCATCGAGTTAATCTGTCCTGCAAATTGACTGAGCTCTACTGCGCAGAGAGACAAGGAGTACAAAAGCCAGAGAGAGAACTGTTCATGCTGAGAGTGACCAGGCAATTTCTCTCCATCCATGGTTACGCCTCAGTGGTGTACTTCACAGCCATAATGCACTGCAGGTCTGAAGACACACACCTCTTTGGACCATTATGCTACACTTCTTCACTGAGTCACGCACACGAGATGCTGAATGTTTCTTCTGGAGACACACACATACATACACTACATACATCACATGGCCTTTCACATTTCAAACTTGCCATCAGACACTCTGTCACCCTCCACGCTGTGTGTCCTGCTGAGGCCTCTGTCAGCCGTGACTGACAGGATGACAGGGGGACGCTGTTATGATTCATGCCTGGGCTGGTGGCCTCACAGCTGGGTACCTCCAGCACCACACCTGGGTACCCCGGCTGCCAGCCACGCCAGCCAAACCAGGCACTGACGAGACAGAAAGACGTGCGTCACTCACATAGGGATGCTGAAATTCAAAAAGAGATTATTCAAGTTGGAAGGATGTTGAATATGTATGTGGCAGACTTAAGTAGCTCTTAAGGTGAAACCTTTTAAAGGGGCACTCTGCAGGCGACGCTCGTGCGACAACAAACTAAAGACAGAAAAAGGACACAACTGAAAAGTGTGAGGAAGGAAGGAACATTCTGCGGCCAGGAGCTGCAGAATGTTCACTATATTCATTTTGTAAGTTTTAGTGGTTGGTAAAGGCAAACATTTACATTGTGTTTTAATGTCTGTTTTGATTTGTCACATCGACTCACAAATGAACCGGAAGTCATTTGTGACTGAAGTCTCAGATTTCGGAAAATCTCCCTGAAAGGGCCCTTTGTGATGATGGATTTCTCATAGAAGCCTCTCCTGTAGCCACCAATGCCAGTGATTCCAACTTTGAAACCAGGCAATTTTATTGTGCCCTGCTGGTTCCATCTTTTTTTGGTGAATATGTGTGATCCAATTCTAGATTAGCCTCCAGCACAGCCTCTTGTATGTACTCCAAGAGGGTTGTGAGAAGTCACAAGCAATTTTGATAATACAGGCTGAATATTATAAATGCTAGAAATGTCATTTCACATTAAAAATACCCTGGTTTCTTACTCACAAACTACATATGTATATACAGAAGACAGAGAATCTGCAGTTGTCTGAAAGGATGAGACTTTTTTGGAAAGTCTTTGAAGAAAAAAATTTGTCAATGTCTTTGATTCTGGTTTTGATTCCTTCTCTTCTTATAGCAGCGCTGATATGGCGGTGTTGTCTGAACATATCATCGCTCTGTGATGACATTACTGGTGGGTACACTGGGGCCTTAAGACTTCAGTAACATAGTCCTGGAGACTGGTTGATGACCTCCTGACAACCACTGGTTACTAAGGAAAAATGTGATGAGAGGCTGCTGGCTGTCACTGTGAGAAACTGGTCACAAAGAGGGCGTTGCACCAAAACAGCTCATTGTGATTGCTTTGGCCACTAGTAGATTGCCGCGGATACCCGTGGTTTGCATGATTACGTTGATTTGTCTGCAGATAACTAATGTAAAACAAATGGAGAACGTTCACCTTCAGATTAAAAGTTTGATGTTACATTGACACCAACATGTTTCAAAAGGTGAACCTTTTACTGTCAATAGTCTCAGTTTGCATTTCATTAGCAGGCAGCGGGTATTTGACTGCAGCAACTGATAGTTGCCAGGAGGTTGCTGACTGGTCTCCAGACCTGTATGACTGAGACCTCAATGAAAGCAGTTTAGATGGACATGATCTTTAGAACATTTTCACTGCTTTACCTGAGGTCAGACAACATTTTCTATCCCAGTGAAATTAAAGTGTTACACTAGAGACAAAACACAGGAGTCGGTTAATGTTGTTGTGTGGTACCTCGGATATGAACAAATGGTTTAAAAAAAGGTCACAAAGTGACCACCATCTTTTGTTTTCTGTTTTCTCAATAGGAACCATCACCGAACCATTAGTCTGAAAACTCGCTGGTGTTGTAGCGCCATTCATCCCATTACAAGATGGTTTAGAAAGTTGAAATATTTTAACTGATATAATAAGAGTTGCATGTCTCCTTTCCATTGTGCCATCATCCCTGAAATGTACACATGTAACTGACCATCTGATCAAAATTAACAGGCCATTTTTGCACCACTAATTTGCATCATGGCTATGACAATGCTTTGTCTACAGCTCCCTCGCATCCTCCCACTGGTTTTTAATCTGGAGCACAGGTGAAGTTTCTCTATAGATACAAAATGCTTCTTTTTAATCTCATTAGTCTGTTTTATCCAATTTCTACATGTTTTCAGGTGGATTGGAAAAGACAAAAATCAATGCTCTAAATGATTGATTTGGCTCCCGAGTTTATTACCTATGTGTATTGGGTCAAAAATGCTCATAATCAGCACAAATATGAAAACACCCTGAGAGAGGAGCAGACCAAACAGAGCAAATTGCCAGATGACAGCTCACTCCTTCTGTATGTACACATAATCCATATATCGCCATCAGCCAAGAAACCCACGGATGTGAGCTCATTAATTTTCGGTGAGTAGAGACATGTTGGCAAATGTGGAACACGGTCACCTTGTTTACCGAGAAGAAAAGTTGGCACTGGCCTAAGTTTTGGGTGACTTCACCCATCAGCGGCTAATCACAGAGCAGCTGAATGTACAGTGACGAGAGAGAAAGACGAGCCCTGACCCTCAGACAGACACCCGGACATGCGCCCAGGCCTCAGATGCTGCTAATCTAATCACCTCGTCCACATGGCAGCTCACCTCCACTCACCTCATCTAGCACTAACATAAACGCGCACACACACATACACACACACACACTCTCTTTTTCTAGGACTTGTTGTGCCCCATCTGGGAGTGGAGCCACCCAGACACCTAGACGCAGCTCACTGGAGCAGGGACCAAACCAGCACCTGCTGCCTGGCTGGGATAACCACAAACATACTGCTCTGTCTGAGAGCCTGTTTAGAGTGACTCTGCTCCCTCATGAAGTGACCTTCCCATTTTGTTCCCTTCATGTGTCCTTCATGTGTCCTGTCTCCTTCCTCCGTGCCATATCCCACATTTCCTGCCTGTTTCCTTCGCTCGTGATTACTGTCCCCTATTAAATTTTTACTAGTGAAATACAAGTAGAATTATTGCTCCTATTCCTTCATTTTACGGAATTTCTATTAGCCGGGGGGATTATATATCATAATAAATATTGGATTAAAACAGGATTGTGCAAATGGGATTCTTTTTTATAACATTTGCTTGTCTTGCACTGATTATGAGCATCTGTGGGTACAGCAAAGCGTATAATCTAGTTTCGGTCAGCATATTCTTACTGTGTTTATGTTTTGTTTATGCTGATGGTCAAAATAGGCCTATTTTTTAGCTCCCATAGTTTTATTCATGGATCCTTCTGTGGCTTTGCATGACTCACACTTCAAAATAATCTGATTTATCTGCCTTGTACTGACCTTTGACCCCTAAGTCCATCCTCAGTCTGAAAAAAGCTGCTTTAGCTTCTCTTTGTTTAAAGCCACCCTCCTTACCAGTTAACTTTCTTCCTATTGGCTATTCCGTGTGAACCATAGGTTTTGAACTGGCTTCCAAGCTCACAGTTATTTAGCAGTGTCAGAAAAGCTCTTAAATATTCAAGATCTCTCACTCTTGAGAGTTTCATAGAGGGCGTTCTATGATATTCTAGAACGAACTGAACCTCAAGAGCTGGCCTCAGTCAGGCCTAGAGATTGGTTGGCCACATTTTGAAAGAGCTTTGCCCAGAGAAGATGGTGGTATTTTCCGATCTCAGCTTTATTTACATTTTACACAGCATCCCAATTTTTTTGGAATTTGACAAAATTATTAAATTAAACCAAATATTTTTTATGACAGAAAATAATTAAAGTCATAATATGTCCCCTTTAACGGTTTCTAATTTTTTGTTTTCAAATTGCCATTGATTGTCTAAGCTACTAAATAAGTGGATTTAACCTAGCATAGTTGTAAAGGCTTTTTTGTTGCCATAACAATAAAAACACATGTTACTAATAAGATTAATTAACAGCTAAATGGAATCCAGAAAGCAGTCCCTGTATTATTTACAGCTGTTCTTTTGCTGTGTGTTGAAATTTTTTCTGCCAAAAGTGAATGCTTTTTTCTCACCCTGTCCTCAACTAAAGTGAGGCTGCAAAGGTTTGTGCCTGCAAAAAGTTTGATTTTTACCACAGTTTACAAACACTAACATTAGCAAGCTGCCAGTCAACCGATGGATCTCTCTTTGTGCGTCACTTCGACCCATCAGACAGTTTCAGGGTCATTAAGGCAGTAGTGATTAGGCAGTAAAACGTTTGGTAAGTTAAAACATGAAGTTTAAGTACTAGAACTGGGAAAAAAATAAAAGTTTTTTCCCCTCAAGGTGACAAGGGAGAAAGATTAATAGCATAATTTCTGGTTTTTGGCCATTAGAAGCTAATAATATAAAGATGATATAAGTTTTAAGTTTGTTGCCATTGTTCTTGTAGCTAAAAGGTCAGTTATGCCAGGATTAAAATTATAATTTGGTCAAATAAGAAGATACCTATGCATCTATCATCCAGTTCCAGGTCAAATACCATCCACAGAAAGTGATTAGCAGTAACGAGGTGACTAAGACCACAAAAAGTCAACCACATTCTGCGATTCCAAGCAACATCGAGCAACATAACAGCTGATAACGTAAAGTGTGAGAGTCCTGAGATAAACTTTTTGCAAAGGCGATTTGAGTTACTGATGCGACCACCTGTGAGAGGAAAGATATTGCTGACTGAGATGGGACACAATTGCAAATATATTAGAGGAGTTACTTAGTAACCTGGAGACAGAAATGTCTGCTAGCAACCAACCATCAGCTGCAAAGTGATACACAAAATGCAAATCACTTCCTGTGTGGATGCCCCAGTCTCTGCTACGGGGGACACACAGAGGACCTACTAAGCAAGCAGATATATAATCTCTCATGTGTCCTGGGTCTGTCCTGGGGTCTTCTACCAGTTGGACTAAGAGGCATCCTAGTCGGAAACCCAAACCCCCTAAACTGGTGCTTTTCAGTGCTTCAGTCTCAGCCTCCCACAACTAACTGTGTAAACTCCTCAACCAGTCTTAAGGGATGATTCTAGGGTACATCTGCTGCTTGTATCCATGAGTTCTGCTGAAATTTTTATCACGATAGACCACTAGGTTAGTTAGCAACTTAACAGATCTTAAACAAGTGCTGTGTCAGAAATGTAAGAGAGGCTTTACAACTGCTGTAGCTGTTAATTATCAACATTAATTGACTCCTGCTGTTTTAATTAAGTACATTAAAAGAGAACTCATGACTGAAGGTCGCCTTGCACAATATATCCAGCATGTTCCTGTAGCAGCAAACATGAAAACTGCTATAAGGAAGTAATTATAGAATACAAAAACGCCGAATGACTATTTCCTGGAATAAAATGGGGAAAACATTCTGAAAATTTGGTTGCACTTTGGAAAAAAAATTAATTTATCCATGCAATTAAGATAACAGATGCAGACATGATCAAATGCATTGTGTACATGCCTTGTTGGATTGATGCTTTCTATTTTATTCTCTTCCACCTGAGCCCCCAAATTCTTCTTATTCTCCAAAAGAATAGAGAGCTACTTTCACTAAAGGAAAAGCAAATAATAGATTATTCAGACAAATGGCTCAAGTATTACCACAAAACTGTATTTTTTTCCCCTTAATGCTAGTCCATTGTGATTCGAGATAACCATGGCATCCTTGGTTACCAAACTATGTGGATACAGCTCCGGGATTTGAATTGGAGATTGAGCTGGAACCGAGGACCACGATGACACCACCATCTGGAGCCATCTCTCTGTTCAATTTTAGCTCATTATAGCCCCAAAGATTTTCCGGCCACCATGATAGTCACAGTCAGTGGTCCAAGAAAAAGGCTGAAGAGGTCCTGCTGAGCACATGGCACACAGCTCCTCAGAGCACTGGGTTCTGACGCGTACATAATTATATGCTGCAGAAAAAAAAATAACTAAAGTATTAATAATGGAAATAATGTGACAGATGCATACATGAATAGTAAAATCAGCGGTAGAGGTTACACATGGAATAAAAAGTAAATAATACTGAACCATGGAGGAGTCTATTAGAAGGCATCCCGGAGAAGTCACATGACAAGCCAGAGAAAAAAGGCATCCTTCTGTTACAGGAAAGAGAAACAGGAAATCCAAGCACTTACCATGTGGTCATCTTAACAGTGAGGTTATTAGTAGTAACGTATGAGCAGTTCTAATGTTCTGTTTCCAAGTTTTTAAATACCACACAACTGTCAGTATCAAGTCATAGTTATCACCTGGGCTTTTTTCTTAACTTACAGCTAATACTTTCAGGGTTTAGGTGACTGTCTTGGTTCATTCATCATTCCCCCCTCTCACTTACTGGGACACTATACCACACGCATGGCTCTCCAAAGAATAGTGTGGTTTAAGAGGTCTATGGATGCATCCCTACTGAAAGCCAATAGATAATTGGTTGTTATTGGAATAATAAATAGAATACACCAGTGTGAAGGACCATTAGCTTTCATTTATGCCTATTCTTTCTTTACTTGATCAACTCTCCTACATTGTCCCTACATTTAGTTGATTGTGATTTAGTTACTCTAAAATGGTGGTAGGATTACCATTAGCCTGACAGGCATCCTTTTATTCTTATACTCTTCTAACAGAAAAAACTTTAAAGCAAAATATTGTGTATGAGACATGTTTGAAAAGGAATATGTTTCAAAAATCTAATGTGCAATGTGATAAAAGGTGGAAGCCTCACTTCAGCGAAGCATAATTACCATTAAAAGGTAGTCTAACAAGAAGTAAAGGTGATTATACAGGGGACTAAAATTATAGAAAAGGCATACTATTTCAATTTAATCAAAACATTTTCAATACAAGCAGTATGAGGAGATAATTTTGAAAGAGAATCCAATTTACAAAACTACAACTCTTCATCACCTTGTGTGTTGTTTCTACCTTCACTTTCAAAGGTCTCATTTCTGACTCAGTGAAGTAGGAGCTGTGATGTAAACTCAAGAAATGAAGCTTCGTCATTACAAAGTCATCGTAAACCTCAGGCGGGCGTTGGCACTCCTGCGGTGCTGCTGGATGTGCTCCATTCAAATGAATTACAGGGCAGTGTTTTTCACACAGTCTAATGTCAGTCTGAATACATGCTTGCAGATGCACAGTGTTGATTTGAGCTAAATGCTGATGTCAGAAAATCTCTAATAGGATCTCTAAACTGCTGCTACCTTTGAACTTCCTCTTTCATAGAGAAACCTCTCAACCAAACTAGAATGAATGAAACTCTGAGGAGCTGATGTCCATAAACTTTGTGGTGTTTTGATATTATTGAAAAACCTCTGTGTCATGCACCATGAGCCTCTTCCCATTATTTTACATATCAGAAGTCAGCAGCAGCAAACTTACAGCACCACGTGATAATTAAATCACAACAGACATGACTGCTACATTGTACTTATTGTTTGGAAAATTTAGAAATCTTTAACCCATCAAATAAGCATTTATGGCAAAAATCAGCTGTAGGAAAAATAAAAAGTACATAGATGTACTTACAGATTATAGATATTTGAAACTAAAATAAAATTTGTCCTTTTTCTGTAGAAGTAAGTAATTTTAGCCGTTTAGCGCCAGCTGGTTCTTTTCGATGGGGACTATCACCTTCTTGGGGAATTGCAGCCAACTTCTCTACAATATATTTAATGGGAAGTTTGCAGACTCACTGAACATGGGATATAGGGATGTGTATCATGTTCAGTGTTTTAGTTTATTATGTTAACAAGCTAAGCTAATCTTGCTTAGAGTTCTGGCAATGGCACTGGGGGTGAAGTCAATATTTGCAGGTTGGTTGAATAAACTTGTGAGGAAGACTGGAGGTTTCTAGCAAAATTACTAACCTCACTTCTTGGAATCCTTACTTCCAAGGTGCATGGAGTAGAGCTAAAGTCTGAAGAGTGACAAGCTCCAGCAACAACTGTAGGATAAAGGCCAGCTTTATTGTCTGGCTTGCGCCCTTCATCGGGTTCATCATAAAACATATCATAGCCAAGATTTTAAATATTATATTAAATGAAATATGAAGCTGTCATTCATATAGATCAGGGAAGTCGAACTCCTTTAACATCATCGACAACATACAAGCCCACTTTGATGTTAAGGTGCAAACCAAAGAAACTGCCCTTTCTGTGGGTGTAAATACATTTCTAATGACACAGTTTATACCAATTAATATAAGAAAAAGAAGTGCAATTTCAACAGTACAGTATGTCTTACTTTTTCCACATGATAAAGAAATTCTCCCGTAGTAAATGAAAGAAATCTGTCAGCACGAATAAATAAATGTGCACAATTACATTGCTCATTGCTCAGACTGTAATTAAGAAAAGTACTGAATTGACAGAAAATGTCCTATTTTATTTTATTTTATTTATTATTATTTTAAGAGATTTTTTAATTTTAAAAAATTTCTATCTTCAATAGTAAAAAAATAAATAAATAAATAACCTAATTACTTTAATGCAATATGAAGGCTAGTGGGGGAGGTCTTTATCAGAGGGAAAAACTGTAAAATTCATGAAAATACAGTTAAAAGTCAGAAATCTGTGTCCACTTTCACATGTTCCAAAGTCATCCAGTGGGCTAGGTGGAGTCTTCCAATTCTGGTCCCTGGGCCTTATGTTTGACACCCCTGATATAGATTTATCAGTGAGGCACCGGGAAATGATCAAGTGGTTTATAGCCAGTGTAGTCCCAGGAAATAGACTAGAAAATACAAGAAATACAAAATAAGCTATAAACCTAACTCAGGGCTTCCTAATAATTCAACAAATATCATACTATATTAAAATCTTATAGTCTTCCTTCGACTCTTCTTTAGTTGACTCGACAAGGACTCGTTCAATCTTCTTGAAACTTGGCAGGAGTGTTGCTGGGAATCTGGGGAAGTGCACTGCCATGTCTGAGCCTGCATTCACAAGCCTGTCACCTTCAAGTTTAACTAGCACAAATTGGTAATAAAACCACACCTTAACACTTAATCATAACTCTCACACTGGCCTTTTAATAGACGAATGAAAAAACAGAGACCCAGCCAACAAACTTCTAGCTGACACTGTCTAAAACTCAAACTGGTTCTCGCAAAGATAGATGTTTCCAATTTTTTATTTTATTAATTTATTGCCTTTGGTTTCCTGTGACAAATGCCTTCAGTCACTCACTCATGTAGTTTGGATGAGCAAGTCTTAAGAAAACTGCAACCCACAATCTGCTCTGCTATGTTTTAAAGAGGCACAGTCACACGCACGCATCCAACCAGTGTCTCCTTACAGCTGTCCTCTTTTCAAAGCACCAAATTAATAATTCCCCACATGTGAGGCATTTAGGGAACATCTGTAAATTGTTGCTAGAACAACACTAAGTTAGTCTCTCTCCAAACAGGCCCTGCAACACTCTAAACTAAATATGCAAAATGTTTGTTATTTCTGTTTACAAGGCATGAAAATCACATTTTGTCTCATCTGCGGTAAAAAGGCTGTAAGGTTCATTACTTCCGAGGATAGACGCGAAAAATAACAAAGGTCCTGAAAAAAGAAACTAAAATCTGACTTCAAAGCGATGAAGAGAGTGAAAGGGAAGGAATCCTGCAACTTGATGAAGGTGAGCAAAATCAGACATAAAACACAATCAGATCTCATTTTTAGTCATCTGAAAATAAGTACCCATCAGAAAATTACTTAACAGCCCATTCTATGTTCCTTTTGTTGCCCTTTATGTTGCTACTTTACTGAAGAGAAAAAAGAAAAATTAAGTAAACAAATCACGCCATCAGTGTCAGCATAATTAAAACAGAAATGGAAACCCAGAAATGAAAACAAAATAGGAGTAAACAGAAAATGCAGGACTTCAAGATGTTTTCGCATATTGTAGGCAGCAAGAAAGCCATCAGTACTATTTTTTACTTCACGTATTATCGTATAGTATTATTGATGAGCCACAGAGGATTATGAAAATGGCTCTGCAACTGTGTTTCCCCCCCCCCCTCTGGAAAATTATAAGCATAACAATGTGGTTCATTTTCCATCCAAAGCAATCAGTCTGCTTCACTATCAGCTGAAACTCTAAATACATGTCAAACACAGAGCTTGATAAATGTTAGCAATAATATTTAAACAGCTATAAACACACATTAACTAAGCTAACAGGCTTATATCTGAGTGATAATAAAAAAGTTTTCATTTTTATCATTACTTTTAGTTATAGTTGCTAAACTAACTTTTCATTATATTTTTTGTTTTGCCCCATCTGCCTCCTGCATGCATTTTACTATACTGTATGACTTCACACTGAAACTTCTGTATTGTATGTGATCATGCATGGGCAACATCTGTGAAAGTATTAGAAACCTTTACAAACAGTAAAGTACTGTCACACTTTCCAGTATTCAGTACCACTGATCTCTGTTGAGTTATATCATTTTTTTAGTGTTCTTACTATCATCTCAAACATTTTATTCTTATAAAAGTATTTAAATTTCTTATTCAACGTTTGGTCCTTCTGACTGGAGCCTAGGACACCATCCAGGGTGTTGCCAGTCTATCACAGGGTAGATATAGATCTACTGCTGCTAATGGGATTTTGCAGAACCTGACCAACAACCATGTGATGTTAACTTGTACTACTTATACTACAATCAGCTGATTTGAGCATCTGCACAGAAAGCATGCTAACACAAAGCTAACCAAGAACCCAGAGTGATGATAAAGCTGAGTGTATGCTGACCCTAGCCCTGCAGCCAGAGCCTGAACTTCAACAGATAAAAGAAGCAGTGACGAGTGGTCAGGCTTGAACCTCCTTTCTACCTGTTTCTAAAACATGAACGTGCTTTCTTTGGACTGGTTTTCAACTCTGTTTTGTTTTGTGTGACCCTAAAAACTAAAAGATCATATGCATACATGCCAACCCTCCCGATTTCTCCGGGACAATCCCGAATTTCAGTGCCCCTCCCGAAAATCTCCCGGAGCCACCATTCTCCCGAATTTCTCCCGATTTTCCACCCGGACAACAAAATTGAAAAACCATATCCCAGAATTCATAGCGCGGCCCAGCCAATTCCAGTTTCCAACAATGGCGGCAGCTACTTAGTTTTAATATTACTCTTATTACTTTTTCTGGGTCGCAAAATAAACTTTTAACATATTTTCAGGGGAGAATGTAGCTGTGTAAACTTCAAATATCTGAGCCAGCGAGAACAGCAAACTCCCGGCACATCGTTTTCAAACCTTCGCGGTCTTTCGCTACTCAGGTTAAACG